>ML105110.1:0-194873 GCA_003697995.1 Taxidea taxus jeffersonii | reverse complement strand
CCCCCCCATGATTTCATATTCATCATCAAAGGTATTTTAAACAGCTAAGTTGTAAATAATTTTATGTTACATTCTATGTGTGGGCAATAGCATGGATCAACAAGGATTCAACTATAATACTATATAATGATAATTATACATCATATGGGTGGGCATATGCTTACATTCTACAAAAATCTTTTGCATGCTTTTTCACTTTTAATCCTTGCAATAAACCTTTGAAGTAGATATAAATATCCTCATTTGCACAAACAAAGAAACTGGTCAAATAACTTGCCTCCGACCATAAAACTGCTGTGGGTCACAGAGGCAGAAGAATAAATATTAAGTTTCCTTACCTACTGACAAGCCCTTGCTTATGTAAAATCCAGAGATTTGTGTAAAATCCAAAAATTTACAGCCAAGAATGGTATTTACCAATTGGGCACAAGATAATTTATTTTTTAAAAAATCCTTAAATCAAAAGGAGTGACTTCTAGCTTGAGAACGTTATCAAAGCCAAGGGGAGGCATTCAGGCTTCTAAAGTAATGTCAATGGAGGAAGTAATCATTGTTCAGAGTGAAATTTATGCCTAATGAATGACAATGTATTCTTAATTGCTTCAAGTGAGATGCTCCTGGGGAAATCTAAAGAATGGTCCTTTACAGTTGTTTTGGTATAATTGCAATCTTTACCAATCTGGCCTTGCTAACAGCACTATAGCACAAATCAACTGCTGATTGTTTTCATATTTTAAATCTTCTATAGCAAAACTGTGCATAAAGTTTCTTATAATCGTCTCCTAAGTATTATTTTCCATATATTTTTCAGAATAAGAGAAACATACCATGCAGCTGACATTAATTCCAACTCAGGGAAGATCTGGAGCATGACTACAGCATTTCCCTATCAGCTTTTTTCTAATACTAAGTTTAATATAAGTATTTGTATTGATAACTCAACACAAGTACTTCATTTTATGCCATATGGTAAGCAACCTTGAAAATAAGTATAAAAATGTCTGTAAAGCTGGTATAGGCTGCATAGCCTTGGGTCCACAGACTGAAAGCATTAAAAGAAGCATTATTAAATGCTAGTATTTTGCCCTGAAGTAGAGTTAAGAGGAAAACAGCTGGAAACCTTTTGTTAAGATTTGTTTAGCTATTATTTTTAAGAACTCTCTTCACATAGCTCACCCCAGGACACTTTACTTTCCTGTTATAAAATAGTTGATGGCAAGTATAACAAATTTTTAGCATATTAAAAACAAAACCTAAATTTCAAAAAGATTATAGATAAAGCATGTGAATGAATATGAATGAATATATATATGAAAATGGAAATATTACCCATTAGAAACAACTATGTCATTCAAATGTGAATTAATTATGACATAAAACAGGCACCAATACATAGTCTTTATTCCCACCATACAAACTACAGGAGCCTTAGGCATAATGAGCAGATAGATCCTTTGAATCAGTCTCTGGGGATGGATCCTGGAAATTGGAAAACACATTTTATCAAACTCATCAGATGATTCTTATTTTTACTAAAGCTTTAGAATCTCTTTAAAGTTGTTTAATATTTTATTTCACTGTTATTGTCAACTATTTTGTAAAACAATAATAGTTCTTCAAACATTAGCTGCTACTAAATGAGTTTCTGCGTATGAATTGTTTTTTTCCTGACAAATAATGATCCATCAAATATTTTCTTTCATCGATTGTTATTAATATAATTACTATTTTGCTTTTTTCTTTCTTACTCTAGTCAAGATTCTGAGTTAGTACAGATGGCTACAACCATAGCAAAGTTATGCTGGAATATTTAGTTAGGACCATCTGGTTTGAAACTAACAAAAACCAACTCCTGCTGCCTTAAGAAGAAAAAACATTCTTAAGGAATATAGAAATTTCTTACAGAATTTAAGAGTAAGAATTCAGCAGATTCAGGAATGTACTAAAGGCACAGATGAATAAGCAGTCCAAAATTCCTGTATGTATCTCACCTCATCTCTTCTATATTACTGCTTCTCAGATTTCCCTTGTTTTCTGCTGACTCGTTTCCCTTGCTTTTCCAGAACAAATGGAAAGCCAAGCTCTCAAGGTTAAATGCTATTTGGCCAGCTACCTAAAGAAAATTCAATCTCTCTATTAGATCTAAATCCAAATTTCTAAAAGCAGGTTTCTGATTGCCCAGCCAAAATCAGTGGTGTTAAACCCTGAGCCAGTCACAGTCTGTGTCATCTTGGCCTCAGTTGATGGAGAAGAGCGAATAACTGTGAACTAGGGAGACCACTTCTCTTCTTCTCTTCCAGTTTATAATACTGAATTTCCAGCATCTCTCTCTCTCTCTCTCTCTCTCTCTCTCTCTGGATGTTCTTTTGTTGAATGTGGCAAGTTGGAGGTCATACTTTTACAAGAAGTTTCAGGAAAGTGATTAGGTCACTTTGTCAGTGTTAGAGACATACAGTAGTAAAAAGGATGTCTGTACTCTTAGTGATATTAAAAATGTTTGTAAGAAGGAGGAAGAGGAGGACGAAAGAGTAAGGGGTGAAGTATAGAGGAAGAAGGTGGATGAAGCAGAGGAGAAAGGACACATTCATGAAAACACAGAGCAGCATATGCCTCTGTTGGGAGGAAAACCTTTCCTCTATCCACTTGTATTTGAAGGGGGGGTGGAAATGGTGGCTGTGATTTAGCTGATAATAGACAGATTAGTAGGAGAAAATGCAAAGTTATCTACACATGCATGCAGGGATTACTTGCCGAATACCCAGAGGTAAAGGTTTATATACCAATTTAATGTAAAAGTGTGTATGTGTGTATGCAGCGTGTGTCATTTGGAGCTTCAGTAGGAAAACAGGAACTATATATATGTATTTCTGCTAGTGGATAGGCAGTCTGTCTCCCTCCTGGAATTTTCAGGAAATTCCCTCAGAAGGAAGTTAATGGAAGCTGTATTTTAGGGAGTCTCTGCTTTAGTCAGATAAAGTTCAGATAAGATTTCAAATGTTTTCACTTTGAAATAATCTTTATGCCAAAACTGTAACCCTTTCACACTTCATATAAGTGTTTTACTAGTAAATACAGATGTGATATAAAGAACAAAATAGTGTATCTTAAGAGTATATCAAGAATGACTTCAATAAAAGGTAAAAGCTGTTCCTAGAAACTTAGGGAATAATGAAAGCTAGATAAATAAAGAGGAGGAGATTGGTGAGGTTATATAAGGCATTTTCATCCAAAGAAAATACTATTTCCTGAAGAGTGAAGAAATGGAATCCTTTATAGAGAAGTAGGTGTTTTGAGCTAAGAATTCTGTGTCCCATAATCTTCAATTAACACTTCAATGAAGATGATTCCCTTGTCCTTATTTCCAAGTACAGAATTACTCTAGAGTGTCTTTCCTTTCAGATTTAGATAATTCACCATGGTTAGAACTGTATTAGGAGGCCATTTGTGACCTGCAAAGTGTTGGATGTAGAAGTCAGTTTGCAAAGATTAAAGAGTGATTGAGAACAGTTTGCAGAAGTTATCTACTTTTTAAAGAAGTCTGGCAGTAATGGGAAGGCTAAAAAAATACTATCTTAATGGAATGAAATGGGTGAAGGGAGATTTTATGAGAAGATTAAACAAACAGACATTTTAAGAAAAAACAAAATCATGTAGTAGTGGAGGATATTGAATATATAAAAGAGGGGATTTAATTGATGGAAATGGAAGTTAGTACAGGAAAAATAAGAGATTAAGAAGTTTAATTTACAGATACTTAATGACTGACTTCAAGGACAAAGATGATAATTTGAGGTTTAAATATGTCTAATTTAAATAATGAACCATTCAAAGAGTAACATGAAACAAATAGTAGGAGATAAGTAATAGTAGAAATGGATTTTGGAGTCTACCACATAAGAGTGGAGAGAAGATAATAGTGAAATAATAAATTCATGCATGCCCCGCACAGGGGAATGCAATCTGGAAACAGGAGAGGCAAATTAATTAAAATAAACTGGTGTCTCTGGAGATATTTCCCTGCATCATATACAGCAATATTCTCCCCTAACTTGTCAGAGTCCTTACAGTCATGATTTTCATATTTTTCCATATTTTCTTCTAGATTCCATCATAGCATTTCAATCGTTATATCCAAGCAACAGAGTGTTTAAGATACTCTCTACCATGTTAAAGCATTTCCACAATCTCTAATTCCATGATGATCTTTACCATTTTTTTCTCTGATCATTTCTTAGAAAATACCTTGATCTACAATGAAGTCCACATTTAAAATCCAGCATTATCCACCCCCTCCCCTGACTCTTTTGTGGCTGGTCCAGCTATGTCACTTGCACTGCATTTTGTTAGCCAGTTTGTGTCAAAAACCTTTTCCTTCAAACAAAAAGCTATGGAAGAAAAAGAAGCTACAGAAAAGTAAACACATAATTACAAACTAAACACAACTCAGATGAATACAATTGAGTGTTTGCAGTATGCTGTTCAAATTCCCACTGGTTAGGGGTCTTTAGTACAGTCTCTTTGCACTTGCTTCATTGATTGAGACCATGAGATAGATCAATGGAGATTGAGCCCTGTACTATTTGTCATTTATAATTAGGAAAATATTTCACAGGCAAATATAACTGTAACAAGTCAGTATGGTTGTGGCCACTATTAAATAGCATGTTTATGTAAGAGTTTAGTGGGGAGATTATGGAACATAAAGACAAAGGACTTTACTCTATAGTATGTTTACATCTTGAGCTCCAGAGAAGGTAGAGGAAAAAAAACACATGTTCATCAAAGTTATTATAAAGCTGTCTATGACGGGAACTTGAGTGATTCCCACATGGGAGGGGAAGAACAGTAAGTTGTGGAGACTTAGAATCATTAAGAATACAGGCTTTGGAATCTGACAGGTTAGACACTCCCCGCATCTCCTAAGTCCTATGAATAACCACAGAGGAATACATTTTTTTTTTAGAGATTTTATTTATTTATTTGAGAGAGAGATAGGTAAAGAGAGAGAGAGAGAGAGGAGGAAAATACATGAGTGGCGGAGGGGCAGTGGAACAAGCAGACTCCCCGCTGAGCAAGGAGCCCAATGCAGGGCTTGATCTCAGGACCCAAGAGATCACCACCTGAGCTGAAGTCAGACCTTTAACAAATTGAGCCACC
Source organism: Taxidea taxus jeffersonii (assembly GCA_003697995.1). Lineage (NCBI taxonomy): Eukaryota > Metazoa > Chordata > Mammalia > Carnivora > Mustelidae > Taxidea > Taxidea taxus. The sequence continues at coordinate 189,716 of ML105110.1, read as the reverse complement.
AGCTGCCCTCACAGTAGAATACTTTCTATGCAGAGCCACAATGTATTAAGGTTTTAACATAAAGAATATAATACCTAGGTCTGTCAGTAATATGAAGACAGAGTGATTAAAGAAAATGCAAACAACTGTTCTTCAAAAGTATCTCCACATTTAACCAGACTAATAAAAGAGATGCATCTCATTTTCATACCTCTTGATGGAGCTAGACAGTTACAATAGCTCAAAATATATGTATCTTTTTTTTGGTGCTCAAAACTTTTTTCTCAGCCAATATATAAGCTCTTATTAACTTTTTTATTATTCATCTTTGTTTTTAGCTAATTATCTTGTCAAAGACCTAATTGCAGAGATTCTACATTTTTGTACAAATGACCAGTTATTCCCCAAAGATCATCTTCTAAGTATACGTGGCTATGAAGAATTTTTGCAGAAGTAAGTATCTTATTAAGGTAAAATTTGATCATTGTTATAACCTATGCTAAGGCACACTTCATTTTTTTTCTTTTAGACATACTTTGTACAAACACTATACTCTTATAACCAACATAATTACATCAACTTTGCCCTTTTTAAGGTGAATTCAAAATTTTATAACTCATAGCAATAGTCTCATTCTTGGTTTTATTTTGTATTTTGTGTATTTATGGCAACATGTATTTAAGTGACCTGTGACCAGGAGGGTGATATTCTCAGGACATGGAAATTTCAGTTTTGAAACCAAGAAAGTCCTGGGCAAAACAAGTCACTGTAATAAAGCTTATTAGAACTGATCACAATTTTTAAAAAGTAACAAATTATTTTGTAGTGAGTAATTTTTGATTTGAAATAATATTAGTATGCTGATTAAATACTGATTTTTAAAAGTCACAGAGGGTTTGAGTATGAGCATTATGACATTTTCATAAAAGAGTAACCTTCATTTCTTTAGTCAGGCAGCTCTTAAACAAAGTCTGTCCTCATGTAGGTCAATTGCAAATACTTATTTGATAGAAAACTCACCTTCTCATTATATCACAATTATGACTATTCTGAAATTCATTAAAGATCAACCTTGAAAATATAATGCAATTTTAAGAAAGGAAACATTTCTCTGCTTGTACTGCAGTTATTCTAGATAGTAAAGTAATAAGCTAAAGCAGTCAATAAAGTGGATTGTCACTTACATTTTTCCTTTGTGTTTCCACAAGTTCTAAAGAATGACAGTAGTCTTGTGGAAATAAAAGTGTATTTCTTTTCGGATACTCATTGTCACAGTCATTATTATTCCATCATAAATGTACATGAAAATTTGATGAATTTAACAAAATTATCAGCAAATCCAGACCTTCACTGTGCAATGTTAACTACGAGTGACTTTTAAGACTGATTATTTCAGGGCACCTGCGTGGCTCAGTGTGTTAAAGCCTCTGCCTTCGGCTCAGGTCATGGTCCCAGGGTCCTGGGATTGAGCCCCGCATCGGGCTCTCTGCTCAGCGGGGAGCCTGCTTCCCTTCCTCTCTCTCTGCTTGCCTCTCTGCCTACTTGTGATCTCTCTCTGTCATAATAATTTTTTTAAAATCTTTAAAAAAAAAAAAGACTGATTATTTCCTTTTTTGTAATCCCAGTTATAACAAAATAATAATAAAGATTATATGAAATCACAGATGTTTTGTTGTACTGAACTCACAGATACTCCCCTTCTCTCTTACCTGTTTGAACCTATTAACATACCCAATGACTAGGCTGCTACCTTCTTCCAATATATGGTTTTTGAGAGTATATCCAAAAAGCAAGGAGAAATACTTGAGAAATGTAACCTTATACTGAATACTCATTAAAATTCATCCTCTGAAATTATGTCTGCAAATATACAGCTGGACTTTGGCTAATGCCAAACATTAGAAACAAAGAATAAGAAACATTGGGGCGCCTGGGTGGCTCAGTGGGTTAAAGCCTCTGCCTTCAGCTCAGGTCATGATCCCAGGGTCCTGAGATTGAGCCCCGCATCGGGCTCTCTGCTCAGCAGGGAGCCTGAGAGAAACTCTCTCTCTCTGCCTGCCTCTCTGCCTACTTGTGATCTCTGTCAAATAAATAAATAAAATCTTTAAAAAAAAATTATCAAATTTATGTATTTAGTGTTATCAGTAGGAAGCATCATCCCATAAGCAAAAAGTGTTAAAGAGACAGAAATTTGTAAGAGTGTAATGTGAACAAATTTATAATGGACCTTGCCTTACTTGCTGTTTCAAATGTGTAAGTCATCCATAATTAGCTTAATTATTGAAATGTACATCTCATTTTGCTCTTTTTTCTTATTAATATGAACATAATAGATTTCTAAAATATTTTATAGTAATTTGTTCCTAACAAGATATCATTTACCTGGGTTTTTATTAAGATAGTAAAGTTATAAGTATTAGTATAAATTAATTATAGTCATTTTTCCCTACTGGAATTTGAAAGACATGTATATATCAGGATTTACTTACTATTTAAGATTAACATCCTACCTGTTTGGTATGATTTTTTAAAATAAGCAAAAAATTCATTATCATCCTTTATAACATCTAAATCATTCAGATATTTTGTTTGTTTGTTTACTCCCTTGCAACTGTCTAAAAATATATGTCCTAGGGGCACCTGAGTGGGTCAGGTGGTTAAGCATCTGACTCTTGATTTTGCCTCAGGTCATGATCTCAGGGTTGTGAGACAGAGTCCCACATTGGGCTCCACTCTGGGTGTGAAGCCTGCTTAAAATTCTCTCTCTCTCTCCTTCTGTCCATCCTCCCCCACTCTCTCCAAAAAATATAATAAAATAAAAATTTAAAAAATAGTAATAATAACAATAATAATAGTAATAAATAAAAATGTCCTTAAATACTTGGAAATCTTTATAACCTTATCTGGAGGGAACACAGGTAACACATAATAAAATTAATAATGTAATAGGTAATAATTTAGACTCTAACAGTTGTAGTACTACACTTCATCTGGAGTATTTGACTAGCTTTGATTGTAATAATAATAACCATATAGCAAATGCTCATTATTTGGTTACCTCATACTGGGTAGATTCCTAAGTCTTATGCCATTATCAATATGATAGATACTGTAATTACCCCTGTTTTACAGACAGGAAATCTGAGCCTTTGCTTAAGATCACACAGCTAGGAAGGTGGGAGAATGAAGCTGAACTCAAACCTGGGTTTGGCTGCTTGCCCTGGGTATGAACTACAAAACAACAGTGCAAAAGCTCTTGAAGGATATACAAGAAATAGCAAATAGGTTCTTCATGCTGGAGTAGTTTCTTTAGTCTGCAGGAATGGGGTACAGAGATTGTATTAGTCAACTCCTATTGAAAACCACACACATACAAGACATTTGGCTGATCATTGTGAATACAAAGATAAGTTATATATAATCTTTGCCCTCTCCCTCACCTAAAAATTCATAATCACTTCTTACAATGCCCTATCATGTGGACAGTATTAGCATTATTTTATACCTAATGCTTGTAGATCACAGAGGGACTAATGGCAAGAATATGGAAAAAGTGCAAAGAAAAGTCAATGATAAACTTGTATTTAAAGTATAAATACTGAGGAAAAAAACCAGTACTATGTGATAAAATGTTAATGGCCTTAAAATATATAAAATACACTTAAATTTTGTTTTTAAAAAATAATTATCAAGGAAAAGCAGGCTAGGAATGTGAATAGCACGGGGGTGCCTGGGTGGCTCAGGCAGTTAAGTGTTTGCCTTCAGCTCAGGTCATGATCCCAGGGTCCCGGGATCCAGCCCCACATCAGGCTCCCTGCTCAGCGGAGAGCCTGCTTCTCCCTCCCTCTCTGCAACTGCCCCTACTTGTGCTCTCTCTCTCTCTCTGTGTCAAATAAGTGAATAAAATCTTAAAAAAAAAAAAAAAAAGACTCTGAAGAGCATGAATAGAAATTCAATGGACAGGAAGTTATTTAAAGAATTTAAAGTAATTTAAAGAATAAAACCCAATTAAAACAATGAGATAACACTTTTTTCCATCAGATTCTTAAAATATTTATGATGAAATTCAGTTGGAAATGGACAATATGTAAACATCTGCTAGAAATATAAACTGATACAGCATTAACTGAAGATAATTTTGTCAAGCATGTTAAAGGTCTATAAAAATGTGTCTAAAACTGATAGATCATCTGTGTTTCAGCAATTCTGCTTCAGTGAGTATTTCTAAGTAATAATCATAATAATACAAAAAGACTTAGTTATAAAGGATATTTACCATAACATAATTTCTAGTTCTAACAACATAACAAGAACAAAAACTGGGAAAAAAACTAAATCTTCAGTTGTGCTCCAGAATAGGGGTAAGATAGGTCATGAACATAATTTTATTATAATATGACATAGAATTTATAAATTATTAAAAATACAGAATCATATGTCTTGGAATAAAACATGCATCACAGTTTTTAAGGATGAAAATATATCTTTTCAAATCATGTTTAAATATATTAATTTTTGTTAAAACAAGTATATTTCTATTCGGAAAATAAGAAGAAATCACTTGAGAGGTAGAGAGAGAGAGAGAGAGAAAGAGAGTGCGTGGGGGTGCTGAAGCATGAGCCCAGGACAGGGCAGCAGGAAAGGGAGAGATACAGAATCCCCGCTGAGCAGGGAAACCTAAACCTAACCAAAGTGGGAGCTCTATCCCGAGACTCCGGGATCAGGGATCATGACCTCAGCTGAAGGCAGGCACAACTGACTGAGCCATTTAGGTGCCCTAAGAAGAAATCTTATATACTAAAATGTTAAAGTAGTTACTTCCCCTTGAAAAGGAACTATAATACAAATGATATTTATTTAGTTCATTTTCAATTTACATTTCAATTTACATTTTCAATTTTAAAAACTCCTATGATTAAACCTGCCTTTTTTGTTATCAAGAGATTAAGGAAATAAGTAATTTCTCATGGAGATGAAAATAATAACAGTAAAACAACAGCAAAATCTACTTCACTTATTAAAAGTCTTTAATGGACTAGAATTTTCACAGGTAGTACCTCATTCTCATATAAGAGAAGCATTTTACAGATGGGAAAATTTACAGATGGGAGGCTAAGAGAAAATGATGACTTCCTAAAGGTTATAAAATTTGGAAGCAGCAAAATCAGGATAGCACAGGTTTATCTGGCTCTGAAGATGAATCTTTCTAATATATAACAAAGCCTCCTCCATAATAAAGGGCCACTTGAAAATAAAAATTGTAGGGATAATGTTTCATTGGGGATAATGACCATTTACTTGGGCTGATAAACATGGGTGTATAATTGAGCATATAGCATTTAGGTCAAACACAAGGAAAATATAACTTGTAGAACACTCATTTTCTGACATATTTAAATTTTTAAAAATCTTTAACCAGAAAACTTTTAGAAGTGATTTGACTAAAGCAAAAGTAAATTATAATCACTAAAGGTGGGCTTGTTAAATATCTGATTCGGTAAATATTTCCTTTTTGGAATTTTGAGACTCTTTAAGCAAATAAATATTATCAAAACAAATTCTGCCTGCTATTGATAATGCTCCTCTATCACTGTTGCTTTGGAAAATGAGTTTAACTTCCTTTAACTTCAATTTCTTCATCTTTTTAAAAAATTTATTTATTTATTTTTAAAGATTTTATTTATTTATTTGACAGACAGAGATCACAAGTAGGCAGAGAGGCAGGCAGAGAGGCAGGCAGAGAGGCACTGAGCAGAGAGCGGGATGCGAATGTGGGGCAGGACCCTGGGATCATGACCTGAGCCAAAGGCAGAGGCTTTAACCCACTGAGCCACCCAGGCGCCCCTATTTATTTATTTTTTAAGAGTTTATTTTTTTATTTGAGAAAGAGTGAGAGAGAGAGAGCACAAGAAGGGGGGAAGGTCAAAGGGAAAAGCAGACACCCTGCTGAGCAGGTAGCCAGATGTGGGGCTGCATCCCAGGACCCCAAGATCATGACCTGAACTGCAGGCAGATACCCAACTAAGCCATCCAGGGTCCCCCCAAATTTATTTTTAATGTATTGTTCTACTTTACAAATGAGCTGTAGGATTATATTTTAGTAATCTTTAATTCCAAATGTAGAAATTTTACTAAGCCTTTTCAGAGCATATAGATTCCTTGAGCTCTTGTAAAGTGTAGGTCTAAGGAAATTAAAAATATTATATATGGGGTGCCTGGGTGGCTCAGTGGGTTAAAGCCTCTGCCTTCGGCTCGGGTCATGATCCCAGGGTCCTGGGATCGAGTCCCACGTCGGGCTTTCTGCCCAGCGGGGAGCCTGCATCCTCCTCTCTCTCTGCCTGCCTCTCTGCCTACTTGTGATCTCTGTCTGTCAAATAAATAAATAAAATCTTAAAAAAAATATTATGTGGTTGTTCAGATACAGTGAACTTAAAAGTAGAGAAACATTCTCTCCCCTTGTCCCAGCAAAAAACCACTATTATTTTTGTGGGATGTTGTAGAAATAATTTTTTCATTTTAAGTTCTCCTTATGTTATCAGAACTATGCATTTCAATTTGTTCTGCCTTATGAAGATAGAGATAAATTGTATTTAGCTGCTACTTTTGCAATTTCTCAACTATTTTAGAATAGACAAAGGCAAATCCTTAAAATGTAAACTCCCTGGTTTCTTCCAGGCAGTATATTTGTCTGTCAAAATAGTCACAATAAGTAACTAACTACCTCATGAACCAACCAAGTATTGAGGAAGTAGCTAAGATGTTTTGTCGCAATTAAAATGTCAATGACCTGAATGTTTTCTCATAACTTTGCTAATAGTATATTTATAATGCTCTAAGTCCTAGTTCCTCTTTAATTTTGCTATTTCATTGAACTCACCTGTCTTTAGGGGCCCAGGGTTATTACTAACCTAATAATTTAGAATCTATGAAAAAAAATTTATGCACTTTTCCAAAACATTACATTGAACAAAACTGAATTTAATCAATAAAGCAATTAAGATGCTATGTATATTTTGTAACCTATCATAAAATTAAGGCAGATGACTTTCTTAAGTCCAAATTCCTTTTTTATAAGTCAACTATATTATTATGGCAACTCATTTATAACATTCATCCTAATTTAGCATTACAGACTTTTTCTGTAAATTAAAATATTCCATTTTCTCTCCCTCCCGTTCTTCCCCCCCCCATTACTCTTGCTCTGGCTCTTCCACTCCCTGTTCAATGTTTCCATAAATACAGGAACTCACTTTAATAGCATGTCTCCATAACTATTCTCAAAAATGAGAAGGTTCCTGACCTCTTACACCCAGATATCATGTATTTACCAGATATGTCAATTATATCAAATAGTTTCATTAGCTATAGTATTCTCTCAAAAACTGCTTTCTTTATGAATGGTTTTAAATAATATATATTTAATGGTTTTTAAATAATATATTATGAACAAAGAAAAAATTAAAGAATTAGGGCAGCATCAATTTTCTCATTGGCGTAAGATAGCTTAGAACAAAATGGTCTGCACTATAAATATGGAATACAAAAACTGCATATTAGAATCTGAATAAATTAAATAGAGAAGTAATAGAAGAATAAAAGGTATCTCGTGTATTCAAAAAATATTAACATCTTCCATCATGTTCCCGGCCTGTAGACCCTAAATTAAGTACCACAGTAGGAAATGTCCTTGGTAATTTAGTTTCCCCTTTTCCCATGAGCTCATCCAGTAGACAGACCCACTGGGCTAATACAGTGGTAGGCTTGAGGACAGGACCTACTACTATCTCTTCTCTTCCCTGTTAGATGTAATACAGGTATAGAACTCGAAGTGTGAGTGATGCCTGGGTGGCCTAGCCAGTTAAGTGTCTGCCTTTGGCTCAGGTCATGATCCCAGGGTCTTGGGATCGAGTTCAGCATCGGGCTCCTTGCTTGGTGGGGAAGCCTGCTTCTCTTCTGCCTGACACTACCCCTGCCTGTGCTCTCTCTCTGACAAATAAATCAATAAAATCTTAAAACAAACAAACAAACAAACAAACACACAAACAAAAAAAAAACAAACCCAAAGTGTGCCTGGGCCTGCTGTCCTTCCAGGGAGTAACAAGACTTGTATCTTCACCTACTCTAGTAACCATCTCACATGAGACTTTTCTTTGTAAATATATTTATAATATATGAAATATAATGTTACTTCACAATTGTACCCCTTAGTATATAGCCCTGCATTTACTGGGAGTGCAGGTTTTTCTGTTTCTTATTCTTAACCTATGTAATTTAAGTAATTTCTTCCCTCAAAAGTCTTATGTGTTTTACTTTCTAATTCAGCTTAAAAACAATGTTTCTTAGGTGCTGAGTGAAACAATAAAATTTACTGCACTTAAAAGCTTTTTGTTAAATAAGTCACTGTGGCACTGTCAGTAGCAAACCACAAGTGATGCATAAAAAGAAACCAAAAAGTCTTTCTTGATAATTTTGCTTGGGTCAATTGTTTACAGTTATGACCAGTTGTTATATCTTTGATTTAAAGGAAACAATGAAACTAAACTGTTTTTTATGATTTAATTGACTTTTGTCAAGGAATGCTAGAACCCAGAGTGCTAAAAAATATAAAAAGAAAAAAGAAAAACAAAACCTACTGTAATTAAAAATCTTACTTTGAAATTGTCATATATATTCTTAAATCTAAATTTAAAAGGCAGTATCTTCTCTTTATTCATCAGCAGCATTGACTAGTTTGATCTTGCTATCTATTTGGGAGTCCCTTTTCTCTCTTCTGACCTTCCCTAGTAGAGAAAATGTTGAATAACCTTTGATTAGAGGGAGAAAGTCCTCTTTGAAAATTAAATCTAATTAGAATTTTAAAATAATCTTCTTTAAAAATTTTGATTATAAATTGGAATTGTTTTATTCAAAGTAATCAGACTATTAAATACCATTAAGGAAAAGGCTAAGTTATATAGAGTTGAAGCTATATAAAGTAAACTTAATATATAAGGGTTATACTCATTAGCAGTAAAAACTGGGCTGTATATATTCCTGGGGGGGAAAAAATGAGTCTCTTTCTTCTTAATAAAATAAAGGATTCCATTTAGTAAGCTTGAACAAACTGATTATTTTCAGCACACATGGAACAGCCCAAGATTATCAATATTATAATTGACTCTTTTTAGCTTTTTAAACTTAATTTGGTCAAATAAATAGCTGAAGGTATTTTTCTCTTTTACATAACTTAGCTCTTCCACTTAGAAATCACAAAATCATATCAGAGAATTAGGGAAAAAAAATGTCGTAACTTCGAGAGCTCTCACATATAATAATAGAAGTTGTGTTCTAGTAATAAATCATTCATTAAAAGTACCTCAAGTTTCTTCAATTCAGTTATTAGATCTCCTTCAGAGTACTTTACCTAACATTTAAAAATTAATTTTGGCTTCTATTTTTAATAAATAGTTATCTAAAATAACAATAATACACATTTGGTTTCAACCAATAATTCTATACTAGAACAAATGTCCTAATATGTGAATACTCTTTATATAACTTCATTTGAAAGCAATTCCCCAAAGAAAGAGCTTGTGCTAAATAAAGGCTGTTTGTTATTAAAAGCTACAGGTAAGAATTACAGCATATTTCAGACGCAAGTTTTCTAAAAAGCTTTGTCATGTTTATACATGCATCATTAACCAACAGACTTGAGTCTTTTCATCAAGTTTTTATAAAAGTTTTATCAAATTTTTATAAAAATAAAAACCCGTTGCATGATTTTCCCAAGAAGACAAAGCAAATCAGAACTAAACAGAGGTATATAATTTAATTTCATTATACCTAAAACTATAATAATCAATAGGCAGCTATCAAGTTATTTTTGTAACTCAAAAACATTTACTTCTAAAAGCTAAGAAATAAAAATCACACTCTTACCCCCCACAAATTTTGAATCAAATTAAGTTCTATTTTTCTTAAAGTAAAAGAATTAGCTAGAGAATATGTGAATTGTGTAGTATTTTAAATAAGCTAGTATCATCTTAATGAGGCCTATATGCACTATTTTAAATTTAGTTGTTAAATGTTTTGTACTAGTAAAGTCTAAAGAATGTTTATCCTCTGGAGGTTTGTGAGAAAAATAATGAAACCTTGAAATGGGATAAGATCTGTATTTTTTTTTTCTTCAGTTGGTGACTGTATTACAAACTTTGCACACCATACCTCCAAAATAACTCCCTGGAGTTCAGTACACAGTTTTGCAAAGGACACAAAGTTCCACATTCACTGATATATTTCCTCCTTACTTACTTTCTATCTTCTTTAACTTTGTTATTTAAATTGTTGTGCAGTTATTTGTCTTTTGTGAATGCACAGCTTTAAAGAAGGCATTATAAACTTGAAAGTTGTTATAAAACATTTCCTCTAGATTTAAAAAAATGGAATTTAAAAAAGTATGTTTACTATATATGGAAAGAAATACAACCACATTCAAGTGAAGAGGCATGAGGGATAGTTGCCCTTTTACAAGCTGGAAGGAATTAAGAAAAAAATGAGGCATCTGAGAAGAAAGGTTTAGATCTCTTAGGTGCAGTTCTCTCTCAAATTGTAGCTACTGGTATCAGTTTATGTCCCATAGAGAGTCCCTATTCAAAACCACGACCCCCATCTACTAACCACCCTCTGGCTGTGAGCCCTAGTGTTAGAATTTAACCTACGCTTGTCTCTAAATCATGAAGTTTAACCTGTCCTATTTACGGTTTCCCTGAAAGCAAAATAACAATAAAATTGAGGAGCACTGGTTGAGGAAAACAATGTACCACTGATCTTTATTTATGCTGAGTAACAAGTAACACTTTAAGCATAAATCCAGGGTGTTTTCGTTAGTTATGAAACTTACTAAAATTAAGGATTATGATAAAATTAACATCAACATTTTTTAAGTGTCCAATACAAAAGGAAGAGGTGTGTGTACAGAATACACATACATAGGTATTTGAAAAATATTCTCTAGAGTGCTACAGTATTATTAATATTTTAACATTTTCTTATATTCGCTTTACATCTCTTAGTCAACCTAAGTATTAACAGGCAGCTTAATTGTTGAATTTCCTTAAAGAAGTATCTTTAATAGCTCTTAGTAATCCTGGCTTTCAATAAAATCAAATGGACATACTTTTTTTTCTATATAGGACTATAATATTTCAAAATGCATCTCTGTGTGTACTTCTTACATTTAAGAATGAAGAATATTGGGGCGCCTGGGTGGCTCAGTGGGGTAAGGCTTCTGCCTTTGGCTCAGGTCATGATCTCAGGGTCCTGGGATCAAGCCCGCATAGCATCCGGCTCCCTGATCAGCGGGGAGCCTGCTTCTTCCTCTCTTTCTCTCTCTGCCCGCCTCTCTGCCTACTTGTGATCTCTGTCAAGTAAATACAAATCTTAGGAAAAAAAAAAGAATGGAAAATATTTAAACCTAACTAGGTTAGCTTATTAAAAAAGGATATGTATTTATTCCAATAATAGAATAATGTTTGTAAATGTGAGTTTACAAGGACTGCCTAGCCTGATGGGAATCAATATGTGTAGGTCCAACATTACTTAGGATGTCCTTTTTTGCCCATAAGATAAATTTGAAGTACTTACATACCATTTTTTGGTGTTAAGGTCATTAATCTCTTTATACAAACATACTACTATAGAAATACTTTAAAATAATGTGAGCTACTTATGAATAGGAAATAGGAGTAATTATGTGCAAGGATTCAGCTCTTTGGTGTTTATCTTAAATGGCAGGTATACTCATAACAGTTCCAGGATAGTAGCTAACAACACATAGCTAGAATCAAAGATTTGCTGAGGGAATAAATAAATGGATGTGCAGAATTTTTATTTACTAGTATATATGAAGAAAAAAACTAAACTTTTCATTGTATCATAAAAATTCAGTTCATTTAACAGTGTAAGTTTTTTTTACATATGGTTAAATAAAACTACTAAGAACCCATATTTGAAATGTTACCAGATTTAGAAAAACATCTGCTGTGTACAATCTGAAGTAGGTAATTCCAATATTCGCATAGTAATACCTAATGTGGCCTTTTCTCTTAGTGCTCAAATCCTGTTCTCCTATATTACCCATCTTAGCAGTGATGTTTTTTGTTTTTCTTTCTTTTGGTATGGTAGGCTTTCTTCCTATCTTTTCCGATACCTAGAGTCAACAAACACTAACTGATTTTTCCTTAGTCCATTTACTCATGTAATTCTGTATACCAACCTTCTTTCTATTCTTTAATGCTTTGTTTTCTTTTTCTCTCTTCTCTTTCATCTCACTCTGTCCAATGGAAATGTAATGTGGGCCACATAATTATTTTAAGTTTTCTAGTAGCCACTTTAAAAAACATAAAAAGAAACTGGTAGAAATAAACTTTAATATAATATTTTATTTATTTAACTCAAATATTTTATTTAACCAAAATAATATCATTTCAACATGTAATCAAAATTTTTAAAATATTGATATGTTTTGTATTCCTTTTCTGTGCTAAATCTTCAAAATTCAGTATGTATTTTATGCTTTGGGCACATCTTAATTCAGACTAGTGACATTTTAAGTGTTCAATAGTCACATGAGTCTAATGTTACTATATTAGATAGTATAGCCCTAGATCATCATAAGCAAATTGACCAAAATGGTGGTCTTGCCAAGTAGAGTGATGGCAGAGCGGTGAATAGTAGTTTATAGCTCTTAAAAAGCATTATGGTTATTAGAGACACTGTAACATCAGACATTTCATCTTAAGAGACAATTCTAGCACAGTAATAGTTTTTGTTACTGCTAACATACATAAAAATGACTGTTAGTATTTTAAATATGATATCTGAAGAAATGAGGTACTAAGTACAATCTCAAAATAACATGTTCTGTAACATAAATTAACTTATCCATAGAAGTCTCCTTAATACACGTAAAACATTCTGGCATGTTTTACATGCATACTAATATTTTGGCATACTAATGTTTTGTTCCACTAAAAAGAATAGCTAAAAAGCAAAGTACACAGGGAAGCTGCTCAGAGTGACAGTATTGTACACACTGACCAGCGACCATTCACCAACATGCATTTTTTTCTCAACTCAGCCTCAGGCTCTGTCTTGAAAATGTTTACTGCAGAATTCCACAGTTCTGTTCATTTTGCTCTTGCCTCTGTATTTAGAGGCAACAAAGGTTTCTTACATCCTCTTCCATCCAAACTAAGACTTTTCTGAAAGCCAACTCTTTTATCTACTATGATATTTCTTTATATTTTTTAAAGATTCTTTAAAGATTTTTTTTTAATTCTTAAAATTTTTATTGTATTTAAATTCAATTAATTAAATTATGGTGCATTATTAGTTTTAGAGGTAGAGTTCAGTGATTTATCAGTTGCATATAACACCTAGTGCTCATTACATCAGATGTCCCCCTTAATGTCCATCACCCAGTTACCCCATCCCCTCACTCATCTCCCCTCCAGCAACCCTCAGTTTGCTTCCTATAGTGAAGAGTCTCCCTCTCTGATTTTGTCTTATTTTATTTTTCCCTCCCTTCCCTTATGATTCTCTGTTTAGTTTCTTAAATTCTGAATAAGTGAAATCATAATTGTCTTTCTCTGATTGACTTGTTTCTCTTAGCATAATACTCTCTAGTTCCATCCATGTCTTTGCAAATGGTAAGATTTCATTTTTTGATGGCTGAATAATATTCATACATACATATATGCATATCACATCTTCCTTTTCCATTCATCTGTTGATGGACATCTGGGTTCTTTCCATTGTTTGACTATTGTGGACATTGCTGCTTTATAGCATTGGGGTGCAGGTGCCCCTTCAGATCACTACCTTTGTATCTATGGGGTAAGTACCTAGTGGTGCAATTGCTGGGTAAAATAGAGGGTAGCTCTATTTTCAACTTTTCGAGAACCTCCATACTGTTTTCCAGAGTGGTTGCACCAGCTTGCATCTCCACCAACAGTGTAAGAGGGTTCCCCTTTATCCATACCTTGCCAACATTTGTCTGTCCCTGATTTGTTAATTTTAGCCATTCTGACCAGTGTGAAGTAGTATCTCATTGTGGTTTTGATTTGTATTTCCCTGATATGAATGATGTTGAGCATTTTTTCATGTGTCTGTTGGCCATTTGGATGTCTTCTTTGGAGAAATGTCTGTTCCTATCTTCTGCCCATTTCTTGACTGGATTATTTATTTTTTGGATTTGAATTTGATAAGTTCTTTATAGATCTTAGATACTGCCCTTTATCTGATAAGACATTTGCAAATATATTCTCCCATTCTGTTGGTTATCTTTTGGTTTTGTCAATTGCTTCCTTTGCTGTGCAAAAGCGTTTTATCTTGATGAAGTCGAAATAGCTCATTTTTGCTTTTGTTTCCTTGCCTTTGGAGACACATCTAGCAAGAAGTTGTTTTAAAACTATGCTGATGTTTTTATTCAGATTTGTATATCTTTGTCCGTGTGTGTTCTGGTTAGAGACTTGTATTGGTTTGAGTGGCATCTTCCAACACTTCTTCCCAAGAGACCTGTTATTTTTAGCCCACAATTTGCAAAACACCTTACTGCCCCCTTATATAAAAAGAAACATGTGGAAAAAAAGAAAAAAAAAAGAAACACATGTATCACATTATACCAGGAATGTCTGAATCTATAAATAAATTTTAAGTGTGCTATTTTTACTCCAAATATTTATGTTCTAGTGTCTGGTCTTATTTTGTCAAACCCAGTATCCTTATTTGCAAAATGGGAGATTTGGGCCAGAACTGTTCTTCCTTTCTGGTTTTTGAGATCTTTCTTCATGCAAAATCATACATGATACCTCTATTATTAGAATGATAATTAGATATCCTCAGGACTGGATTAATATAGTAAAATGCAAATCTACCCACAGCCCTCCAAAATTCTCATGAAACAGCAGGAAAAAACTCCTGGTAAAATAAAGAGCGACAGCATGGGAAGGACAAAACAATTGCAAAGGAACTGTGGAGGTCCTAGATAAAATATCAAAAGATATTTAAAATAGGAAGGTTTGGGGACATTCATTTGACAGCTTTATAAAAAACAAGACAATATCCTAAGGAATGATGAGCTTTCAAAATTAGCTCAAGGAGACAAGGATAGAGTAGTATAAAAGAATAAAAGTATAAAAAGAATAAAAGTATAAAATATAAATAAAATAAAATAAAGGTATATAGCATAAAAGAAAACAATGAGCAGTGTGGGATGAAAAGTTAGTTTTTGCAAATTGCACCAAACCTTCAGGGAACAGAGATTTTCCAATTATATAAACTGTTCCAGGACAGAGAAAACGTATATGAAGTTTACAAGGCTGGCCTAATTGCAATGCCTAATACAAATAAAGGTAATAAAATTTTAAAATTATAGGCCTATCTAAATTTTGAAAAATGCAAAAAAAAACTTAAAAAACTGTAAATTAAATCTGCTAGTGGGACGATCTACACAAAAATGTAAATATAATTATACATTAGGAAAATCAGTGTAATCAATATATTAACACACTCAAGAAAAGAATGATCTTCTCAATTTGATGCACCAGATACAGAAAAACCTATCTGATAAAATTTGAAACTTATTTATAATTTTTAAAAATCATTAACAAAATAGAACATGAAAAATACACAGCAGGAATACACGGCAAATATCATATCCAACTATTAATCATTTAAGGGATTTCCTATAAAAGTAAGAAAATAAAAGGGATGTCTATTATCATTACTACTATTCAGGAGGGTTCTAGACAACAGCCCGCAAAAATATTGGGAAGCAATAGATAAAACAGTCATTACTTTAAAAGAATATAATTTTCTATTTAGAAAAGCCAAAATAATCAACTGAAAAACCATTAGGTATTACATCAGGATTCGACAAAGTCAACACATAAAACTAATGAATAAATACGTGAAAAAAAAGCTTTGACTTATAATAAAACAGAATCTATAAAATATCTTGCAAAAAACATAATATGTGTAATGATGACCTGAAAGAAAACTAACACTTTACTCAAGGGCATAAAAGAGAATTAGGGTGCATGTAAAAATATACTTACCCTTGAAAAGAAGATTCAATATCATAAAAATACCAATTCTTCTTACATAATCCCATAAATTAAATATAAGTCAACACTATATTAGCATTTTCTCCTTAACAGTGGCACACTGATTCTAAAGTTGTTCTGGAAGAGAAACTGTGCAAAAACAGATAATATAATTTTTTTAAAATAGTGACTTTCATTTCCACCCTTCAAAATATGCTAGAAAATTAAATAATTGAAGCAATTTGATATTGGCACAGGAACAGATGTATAGATTAATGGAATATTTAGAGTCCAGAAACAGATCAGATATTTATGAAAACTAGTCATGTGATAAATGTAATAGGTCAGAGATGAGAAGATGTCCTCATTAAAGATGTTCCAGAAAATTGCCACTGTGTTGGAAAAATGTCTAAAATTGGAGCTATACATCACTCTTTACTTAACAAATGCATTCCAGATAGATTGTATATAAAGAGCTAAGTATAAAGAACAAAAAAGAAAGTGTTGCTATGAAAAAAATGAAGTTGAATTCTTTTTTTTTTTTAAAGATTTTATTTATTTGACAGATAGATCACAAGTAGGCAGAGAGGCAGGCAGAGAGAGAGAGAGAGGGAAGCAGGTTCCCTGCTGAGCAGAGAGCCCGATGTGGGACTCGATCCCAGGACCCTGAGATCATGACCTGAGCCGAAGGCAGCGGCTCAACCCACTGAGCCACCCAGGCGCCCCTGAAGTTGAATTCTTTATAGATAATTGATAAAGAGGAATCATTAAAAACTATTACTGCTGAATTAAATGTGGAAGAAACAACTTTAAAAGATTAGAGCAATAATTATAAAAATCAAAACCAATTCTTTATTCAGGTTGTTCTTCAAGTCCAAGTATATGCTCTTTATAGAGAAGATGGAAAAAGAAGTTAGAGATAATTACTTCTAGGTTTGGTTTGTGTCGGAAAGAAGTCATAAAATTATAATCAACAGACCCTGCATCTTATATCAAAGGCTTTCTTTACTCTGATATCAACACTTAGGTGACTGGGAGTCTATTTAGACATTTTTAGTTAAAAACAAAATGTTCTAAGATGTCTTTTTTATAATTCCCATCTCTAACTTTGTTTTATTTACATTTTTCTTGATCTCATCAGTTAAGTGTAAGAGAATATGGAACTAAAATTCAAAATGATCTTTAATTGGGCAGCTGGAGGGCAATGGGAGAGAAATGAACTGAGGTCATATTCACGCTCTAAGGCTTATTTGAGAGTGTGATATACACAGTGATATACACAGTGATTTGAGGTTACAATGGAAAAAACTTAAGATACATAAGATACATGTTATTTAAAAATTGGGTAACCACTGGAAGATTAACAAATATATATTTATGTCTCCCAAGGCTCTAGAGATAAAGAAGAAACTCAAAGAAGATTCAAACAATCTCAAAAAATGAAGGAAAATAGTAACAAAATTATAATTAATATAAACCAATGATAACATAGCAGAAGGCATTGCTATGAGAGAGATGGTTTAAATTTTCTGATTATAAAGCAGTCTCAGAAAATGAGTTAAAATACATTTAGCTATAGGCTAGAGATATAGGCAAAATAAAATGATTTCATGTTTAACAAAAATATATATGTACCTGGCCACTTATTTTGGCTTATAAAAGAAGTGCCATAAACTCTGAATAACTGTTATTCTAGAAAAGGGAAAGAGGAGAATTTTTCTTATGTTTTGTTTTTTACAGTTTACGACAATTCAAATGTTACTACATTCCCATAAAGTAACTTTTAAAAAAATGGGGAGATGAGTTATAGGGGAAAAAAGAGATGTGCAAAATCTGATAATTACCCAAAATCTGATAATTACTCAGATCTTGCCATACACACACACACACATACACAGAGTGAGGCAAAGATAAGGGAAGACTTAGATCCTTTTTTTAGAAAAGGGTAGAACCGGGACACCTGGGTGGCTCAGTTGGTTAAGCGGCTGCCTTCGGCTCAGGTCATGATCCCTGCCTCCTGGGATCAAGTCCCACATCGGGCTCCTTACTCGGCGGGGAGCCTGCTTCTCCCTCTGCCTCTGCCTGCCTCTCTGTCTGCCTGTGCTCGCTCTCTCTCTCTCTTTAACAAATAAATAAATAAAATCTTTAAGAAAAAGAAAAAGAAAGGGGTAGAACTGGCAGATTTAGTAAATGAAAATATAGGCTGTCCAGTTAAATGTGAGTTTCATAAAAACCCCCACTTTGTAAAATATATATCAAATATTATATGACACATATACCTATACTAAAAAAATAATTCACTATTATCTGAAATTCATATTTACTGGCCATCTAATTTATCCTGAAGCCCTAGTAAGGGGTATATATACAGGTGGATGAAATAAAATAGTTCCAGAAAGCTGTAACCATATCTGAGGCTGAAGTCACCAGACTGGGGTCCATTGTCTAGACTTCAACACACTGAGGAAAGGAAATTTTGATAGAAAGGTGGACCACTACTCTTAAGCTGGCTCCCAGAATAGGAATAGGAAAACAGAACTCTAAGCATGGAAAGAGGAGTTGGGGGTCGGGGAAGAAAGGAGAGGAACTTGAATTCATATGAGAGTATGGAGAATGCCTCTGGAACAAAACTTGGGTGATGAGAAAGGCAGGAGCTCAAAAATACATATGCCATGCCTTATGTTTAGACTAGCAGTAGAAATAACTCAAGAAGCAATTAAAGTTCATGGAGAGCACTGGGACAGGAATTAACAGGAAGAAGGGACATAGGGTATAGAACACATGTTGTGAATACTATCACCATTTTGACAAGTGTTTTCTTAAAAAAATAGCAATTGTCAAAATAAGAACATTTATAGAAAATTTAGTAGCTATCAACAGAGTAGTGCTTTTATTTTTCTGCCATTTTTGAGAATAAGTGTTCTCAAATATTTAGTGACTTTTCCAGATAAATAAATATATCCTATCCCCTAATGGCCTCAAATGTTTTAACATATAAGGTTTTTCTTTTCTTTCTGAAACCCTTCATATATTTAACTAAGATCCTTAAAGTACATTAACAAATACATCCTTTTGAATGACTCTTATAGAGGGAGAGAGAAGGAAGCAAGGAAGGAAGGAGAGAAGGAGGGTGAAAAATTATGCCATTAGAAGTATCTGAGAAGTATGCAGGGATATTTTTTTTTAGTTTAATCTGCTCATCAAATAATGTAGATTATTAATAATATAGATTATTGGTAATCTATATTATGTAATATTGATAATGCAAATTTTTAATAATAACAATTCTAAAAAATATATATTGAGTTTCAGATAGTTTAACTGGTGTGCCTGTCATGGAACTAGTAAATCTGTCTCTAAAACTTATGGCATGTCCACCTCACTGCTCCACATACACTTTGTTGCATCAGTTAGACCTCCCAGAAGCATGTTGTCCTCAGCTTTGAGATGGCTGGATAAAACTAACTCTGAATATGTAATATATTCTTTATTGTAATTTATGTCCATTCTAAAGCTATCTAATCATTTTCTAACTTGATACACTTAAAAAATAATTGTAATATCTTAATAACTGCAGTATTTTAAAACTGTCACTTAAAATTAATATGAGGATATATTTTAAGTAAATATACGAAAGTAAGGCTATATATAAAACTTCTACCAGACTAAGTTTCAAAAAAAAAAAAAAAGAAAGAAACAAAGACACAAAGTCAGAGAGGAAAACATACAGTTGGGGGTATTATGGACAGAAATGACTATTCATTTTTTTTCTCCTTTAGTGATTACTCTTTGGGGAGCCACAAAATATTTCAGAAAGAAAAATCTGTTATTCAACTTAATCTGCAGAAAAATGGGGAAGTTCCAGGAAAATTATCTCGAAAGGTAAGATTTTCTTAGCATCGGTTTCAATTTCCAAGCTGATTATTTTAAGGACAACATTCCTATCTTTATGGATTGTTGCCAATTTGGAATTACATAGCTTAATGAATACATGTTCATTTGAGTATATTTACTGAAACATAATGAAATATTTATCTAAATGCCTGTTAATAATTTGAACTGAAGCAATTACATGAACACATTACTGTAACCTAAGTATAATAGCAAATCAATTGGTCTCTTGGAAAAATCATTTATGAGAAACTTATTAAAGCTATTACATTCATACTATCCATTAAGCCACTAGGAAATGAACAGAATAAAAAATGTGAAGGGGAAACCATTGAAGAAAGAAAAATAACACAACTCTCATTCTATCTGAAGACTGTTTATGTCGGTGTCAACACAATTTAAATCAGGGCAGATTAATATTCATAATATATATAATAAAACTACCTCAAAAGGATTACTGTGCTTTAATGACATAATTTCATGCTGTTAGATATGAATTTTATTCCCTATGTCTTGAGTTATTTCAAAACAAAATTGCACAGTATGCAATGAACTTTGATATTTTGGCAGCTTTATCTGTAGAATCTTCCAATTACCTGCTTTAAGCAAAAATTCCATCACCCTGTCATTTACATCAGATAACAGATTTCTAGTGCATGACTCTTTTTTTTTCCCCTAGTCTGAGGTGTTTCATCATAAGAAGTGTCAGGTGGTGCATTAGGTTGCAATATATCTATGTGGAATATAACATAATGAGGCCAAAAGAGAGTTGTTTAGAAAAATCGTTTGGAACTGGTACTCAACTCAGCCAGTGTTGACAGCTACAGGGTATGCATCTGAAATCTCCACAGAGAACATTATAAAGTACAACTAATACTCTCAATATTAATATAATCTAAGAGTCTTCAAATTGTCCTCAATGTTTTGAAAAAGCTGAAATCATCACGTTTCATTTCAACATGGGGGAAGAAGAGAAAACGTAAGATTACAACTTCTATTCTCCTTGAGAACTTTCATGTTGCTAAAAAATTACTTATCTATCTCATTGGTAGTAATTCACAAATCACTAATATTTCAGTTTCATGTCAATTAAGGTTTATACTTAAATCCATTTAACACCACTACTAAGATACAATGTGTACTGACATTTATTTTATGTCTGGAAATTAACATTTCTATTATATTTAATCTTCACAGTAATTCTATGTGGCAAATACTATTGGAAATAACAAAAGTGAATCACAAGGAGCTCCATAACTTTCCCCAGATCATATTCATGGGACTAGTAAGCAAGCAAAGGAGCTTGGGTTTGAACCCAGTCATTCTCCATAGCCAATACTTTATGTTATCAGTTTGTATGACAAGTTGGGATTTAGATGTGACTGAATGCAAAAGGTTCAGACGTGACTTTCAGCACAACTGGTAAAAATACTAGCACTCGCTCTCTTTCTCTCTCTAATCCTTTTGTTCTTTTGTTAATTTTTTTAGAGGGAGAGAGTAGGGGAGGGGCAGAAGGAAAGGAAGAGAGAGAATTCTTAAACAGGCTCCATTCCCCACACTGAGCCTGACGTGGGGCTTGATCTCAAGACACTGAGATCATGACCTGAGCTGAAATCAAGAGTCAGACATTTAATTGGCTGAGCCACCCAGGCACCCCTTGTTTTGTTTTCCACAGCTATTCCACTTACCCCAAAGTCTGGGACATCATAGGTATTTACATGTATTAACTCACTCACAACAGCTCAAGAGAAAAAAAAAAAAAAAAGATAATTACTATAATTTTTCTTTTTTACAAAAAAAAGTACTAAGAATTCAAAAATGGCCCAAAGTCTCACAGATAGTAAATAGGGAGATGGGATTTGAGCAGAGCTAGTCTGGTGACAGAGCTCAGTATACCATAATGCCAGCCAATTAACTATCTCTGGGGTATTGTCATATGTTTTTGGGACAATCATGTAGTCATTTCTGGGTGTAAGGTGTATAATTGTCACTAGAAATGCCTGCTTTTCAATGTGTCATTCGTTTCATATCAGGAATTAAGTTACATCGCTGCTTTTTTATGTTTCAACTCACAAACTTTACTCCCTAAAGTGAATATCACTATCTCTTGGCTAATTCAACAATTTACAGGTAAAAAAGAGTATAAATGCTGTTCCTCATCCATAACTTTTCCTAGCACTAACACTGTATTTAAAAATAGATAATATGCTTGATGACACATGTTTATATATTCTCCATTCATTCAAGATATTAATTATGTTACTGCGGCGTACTAGGCCCTACTCTAATGTTGGAATACTGAACAAAATCAACAAGGCCTTCTAAGGATTTAGTGTCTAGGAGATTTAACCAGCTCTGACTCTCAACTAAAGAGTAGTCAGAGTAAAGAGTAAACACAGACAATTTGAAAGGCATTCTATATCTCCATCTCCCCAAATCCTGGCTCTTGAAGGATTTTTTTCAGCATCATATTCCCAAAAAGAAAATACTACATTTTATTAAAATCTATAATTATTAACTTTCAGATACCATGCTAAGTACATTACAGATACAATCTAAAAATATTTAATTCAACAAATATTTATTAAATATTTTTACATGCCATATTTAGTACTTGGCTTTGAGGATCTCATATGTGAAGTAATAGGTTGGTGAACCTATTTAAAATTCAGAATTATGACTTAGAAAACATATATGCACAGATTGATACCTATTCGTTCATTGAGCAAATGATAATTGAGCACCTACTATGTATGAGGCACTCTTCTAAACACTGGAGATACAGAGACAAACAAGATACATCATTACTTATTATAGAATGCAGAGTTCTCATCCTAGTAAAGAAGACATGCAATAAACAAATATACATTTAAAAGTCTCATAGACTGGGTGGCTCAGTTGGTTGAGTATCTGACTCTTGGTTTTGGCTCAGGCCATGATCTCATGGGTCATCGGATCAAGCCCAACAAAGGGCTCTACCTTCAGCCAGCAGCGTGCTTGAAGATTTTCTCCCTTTGCCTCTTCCCCCTCTCATGCATGTGCTCACATGCATTCTTTCTCTCTAAAAAAAATAAAATAATTTTTTAAAAAAAGTCTGATAGAGATATGTGCTTTGAAAGAAAAGATAATTATGTTTTTAAAGCCTAGGGTAGGAACACCTGATACAGACGAATATGAAGGGCTAGTTGTAGTGATTACTTTTATGTATAAATCCTACAACATATAGACCTAGCTTTCACCTTAAAAAAAAATAGTGTTAAATTTACTGATTTGGCAACTTGTTTAAAAACAGATTCTGGATTGATACTGCCAAATTCAAACGTCTGCTCTTGGACACATGCTTATATTCACCCTAGTTTTCTGGTTAAGAAAAATGTGAATAACAATACATACCTAATATGATTATTATTAGAACTTAATTGAAAAATGTAAGTGAAGAGCTTAAGTCAGTGCCTGTGCCTAATCAGAACCACATAAGTATCAATTAATGATGTCACAAAATCAAGGTGTTAGACTAGATGGTATGTTAACCTTTTACTATTAAAAACTTTCTATGGTAAGAGATACTGATTCTATTGTTTAATGTAGTGTCAAAATTCTCTATGATTTTCATAATTTATCTGTATAAAAACATTTATAAACAATTATATTCCTTTCCAGTAAAATTACATAAAATGGCTTACAATATTTCTTCTATATAATACTAGGAACATAATGATGATTATTATTCCATTAAATTTTTTGATACCATTGCCTTACACTCGAGATGTGAGAGTTCTCTAATTGTACAAGTATTCTGCAAAGCTCAATTCATCTCAGATGCCTTTCCTATTTTAAACTTGCTTGTGTTATACTGAAATATGGTCATTTAATTCTTGTTCCATGAGATTATTCATAAAATATGTTGATATGTTGACAAGCCCTTAGAAATCTTTCTAGATTTCAAAATTTTACAATCCCCATCCTGATTAGATGTGTATAACTGAGTCTTTTATAAAAAGATTTTTCTCTTTATCGCTCTCAAATTTGACAAGAATTGCCAACATTGTTGATATTCATCATAAAAACCAAGATTTCATTCTAGCTTAAGGAAACATTCACAGCAGTAGATTTCTGTAGGAAAAAGGCAAAAAGAGACACCTTAAGTTTTTCCTTAAGATGAGGGAATGGTCTTCAGCTTTGGAGAAAAGTAAAGTGTACAATATATTCCATGGACAACTGCTTAAACCTGTTCTCCAGACTTTTGAGTTCCTTTAAATAAGAATACTTTTCTTATAAGTGACAATATGACAAAGGCCAATTTCTCCCCCAAAAGCATCTCTGGAAGCCAAGTAAAGTGGTTTTAAAATGAATATGATTATGCTATACAGAAAGATGCAAATAAGTAATTATTTATATGCTTGCTTTGGTTTTAACTTCAGAAAAAGTTTTCTTCTTCTCAAAGTGTTTCTTTTTTGTAGCATGCATTCAACATACTGTATTATAGGGATGGCCTTATTCTCTCCATGTAACAGCTTCTTTACTCTTCCTCACAAAACCACCCATTAAAAATATTAATATACCTTTAACCTTAGGCCATATCAAGGTTTTCCTTCTGATGTTTTGTGTCAGGAGCTCTAATAGGCAGTTTTAAAAAATAGATCATATATTAACATACAAGATTACTTGCACTCCAGGTATTTAGGGACTCATTTAGCTTTCAAACTTAACAGCTGTGTGTAGTGAAATAGTGCCATTATGAGGGAGTATATCGCATTCTCCATTGCAGACTTGCATAGGATTTTCATGAGCGCCTGTTGCAGAACTGCTAATTGAGGAGTTATGGGGCGTGTGTGTGCGTGTATGCATGTGTGTTTGTATAAACATATGTGCATATGGACCACAGAACTGATATTTTACAATGAGTAGTTTGCTCATCTTGGGAGAAAACACATGTCCCCTGATAACTCCTCTTACACTAATATTTGGGAGGCAAGATGTGGTAAAGTTGAAAAATGGAGTTCATTCTGAGTCTGCCAGCCAGTGTGACAAGCTATCAAGTCTCAGACTGCCATGGCATCCAGAGCCTGAATGTAAAGAAACTGTGCCTGTATGTGAGAGAACTAGTGTCTGCAAAACTGCCTTCCTGCTAGGAGAACCTAATATCTGACCTTGGTGATGCCAGGATGTTTTTCAATTATCCTTGAGGTTATCCTTAACCAAAGCTCAGTTTTCTGATTCACTTTTTTAAAAGAATGATTACAGAGTTAAGAAGTGTCTTGTAAAGTCTTTAAAGCAAAGTATTAAAATGATCAATGAGGGTTATCAAAAGAGGTGAATAAAATGACAGCAGGAAGTTACAGACCTATTTTTATCTGGTACTCATTCCTATTCCTATAGGAATAGATATTCCTATTCCTATTCACTCTATAAATATTAATATATTCTGCTGTCTACAGCATGAAGATGACCACAGTCAGTTTTATCTGAACCAACTTCTAGAATTTATGCATATTTGGAAAGTATCCAGGTAAGATATTTTATTTTGTTCCAAGACTACTTTCTTACTGAGTTCTCAAGTGCCAAATCACAATATTTTTCAGTTGATTGTAAAAACTGTCCTTTTACTAGTACCGTGGAAGCTATTAGACTTTTAATAGATATCTCCCTTTGGCAAATTTTGTTAATAATTATCTATTCTTCACAGCTATTCAGATACATTTGAAGAGCTGCTAACACCTTCCAGAAAAATCTAACATTCATTTTAAAATCTCTCTGCTACTAGTTATTGCATTTTCAAGGAATTTTTTTCTCATTCATTTTGTGAATTTGAGTGTGCATGTGTCACTAAGCTCTTTGTATAACTGAATTTCCATACTTTGAAAGTCAAAACCTCCTGTTTTAAATGTCTTTCTTGAACTCCCTGAAAATAATTGGTGTATCATAAACAGAGGAGTGTGAATTCAAATTGGAAAACTCAAATGACAGTCAATGAACATGTCCTAATTGTGATATCTAAATGTATGCATGTATTATTTAAAACAATAGACCCTCAGAAAGCTAAAACTGGGAGAAGATATCATGCCACACTATAGGTTTATCTGGAATTAAAGTTGTTCTGAGTTGAATTAGTGAAAAATGGGGTATGGGAGGAATATATCATTAATTTCAGAAGCAAACCTGACATAAAATATGAGTTAAAATTGTTTTTAGTGACCATTCATAATAGCTATCATCACTTAATGGAGTTATTGTACATTTTGCATATATTACCTCATCTAATTCTCCCTACAACCCTATGATAAGACACAGAATTTATTTCAGAATCAAAGAAACTAAAGTTCTAGAAGATTAAATACCTTGCCTAAGGCCACTCAGTTCATCAGTGGTAGGACCAAAATTAGGTCTGCCTGAAATCTGCGAAGACCAACTGACTGAAATTTGCAAAGACCATATATTTTCCTATTAAACTACTGTCTTTCCATATGGGCCTCTCTTTATTTCCCCCAAAATATTTGTCTTCAACAATAAAATCATAGAATAGGTAGTAATAGGGAGGACTTTCAATATAACCTAACTCAAATTTTTATTTTATAGCTTATTACATGGATTAGGTATGGGCTTTCACCAAAATGACATATTGATAAAGGCTGTAGTTTCCTTATTCCACAATAAATTTATCAAAAAAAAAAAAAAAACTATGGAGAGACATCAAATCTGACAAATTCTTTAAAAAGTGAGAAATCCTTGGGAGACAAAGGATTGCTCTGAACTGGTTTGGTGGTTTGGTGGAGGGTTGTGACTTATATGTAGACAGCTGATGCCTGAGACACAGAGAAACAAGGGAAGGGTAGGAAAAGAAGGTGAGAGCAAGGTAGTTTTTTCCTTCTGTTCCTGCCTCACCCTGCCATTGTTCGGCTCTTCACAGAAGAATGGTGACTTGGACCATTGTGTAGTCCAGGTGTTCACAGGGTTAAATTAGGGCAAAGCAAAAGCTCTGCTACAGTGAAGACTAGAGGAAACCTGACAGGGATAGACTAGCCTCAGAATCTAAGTCCTCCATGCCTTCTCTTCAACCCTAGGGCAGTGCGGCTTATCCTTTGGTAAAGAAACTAAAACACAGAGAATTTCAAAAATTTGTCAACCATCATACAGATAATTTATGCTCTAGCTAGGACTCAAACTAAATGTCTAACTCTCAGTAAGTGCTTATTCCACTTTAATTGTATATATTGTATATAATTTTATAAGTCTATATAAAATATCCATATACAAAATATTTATGAATAATACATATATTTACATATGAAATTACATAAAAATGATTTTATTTTATATATAGTATTTTGTATTATTGATATATATTATTTTATATATATGGCATTATATATGTATATGTGTGTGTGTGCGTGCATGTGTGTGTATTCATTCATCCATTGATGAACATTTAGGTTGTTTGTCATGGCTATTGTGAATTATGTGGCAATGAACTTGGGAGTGCAGGATGATAGGATAGTTCTACTTTTTTTTTTTTAATTTTCTGAGGAAACTTCATATTGTTTTTCATAGCAGTTGTACCAATTTACATTCCCAACAGTACACTAAGGTTCCCTTTTCTCCACAGGCTTGACAAGAGTCTTTTTGATAATAGCCATTCTAACAGGTGTGAGGTGGTATCTCATTATGGTTTTGATTCGCATTTCCCCAACAATTAGTGATACTCTTCATGTGCTTGTTATTCAGATACTTCTTGACCATTTGTATATATGTTTTTAGGAGAAATGTCTACTCAAGTCCTCTGTCCATTTTTTTTAAATTGGACTGATTTTTCAGTTGAGTTTTACATTTTAGGTATCAATCTCTTATCAGATAAATGGTTTGAAAATATCCCCTCCCATAACCTAGGTTGCCTTTTTATTTTGTTCATTCATTCCTTTGCTGTGCCAAGTTTAAGGTTTAAGATAGGGGTGCCATTTCATTCTTTTGCATGAGAATATCCACTTATCGCAACACTATTTATTGAAGAGACTGTCCTTTCCCCACTGACTATTCTTGGATCCTTGTCAAATAATACTTGACCATATATGTGTAGGTTTATTTCTAGGTTCTCAAGTCTGTTCAATTGGTCTATGTGACTGTTTTTATATCAGTATCATAATTCTTTTGATTTCCAGAGCTTTGTAAAATAGTTTGAAATCAGGAAGTGTGATCACTCTGGATTTGTTCTTTCTCAAGATTGCTTTGGCTATTCAGGGTATTTTTGAGGTTCCTTATTACTTTTAGGATTGCTTTTATTATTTCTGTGAAAAATGACACTGGAATTTTGATAAAATTATATTGAATGGGGTGCCTGGTGGGCTCAATCAGTAGACTCTTGATCTCAGGTGAGTTCAAGCCCCATGTTGGACATAGCACTTACTTAAAATATATAATCTATATATAGATGGCTCTGAGTAGTATGGACATTTTAACAATATTAACTCTTCTGATCTAAAACCTTGACAACCTTTCTATTTATGTGTTTTCTTCAATTTCTTTCATCAATGTCTTATAGTTTTCAGTGTATAGATCTTTCACTTCCTTATTACTATTTTTTATGGTATTGTAAGTGGGATTTTTTCTTAATTTTTCAAAACTTTCACTGTCATGTATAGAAATCCAACTGATTTGTATATATTTGTCTTACATCCTGAAACTTTACAGAATTCATTAATTAGTTCTAAGAGTATTTGCGTGGAGTCATCAGGATTTTCTACATATCAGATTGTACCACCATGAAACAGACAAAATTTTACTTCTCCCTTCCAGTTTGAACGCCTTTTATTTCATGTTCTTGTCTGATTACTCTAAGACTTCTAGTACCATGCTGAATAGGAGTGGTGAGCGTGGGAACCCTTACTTTGTTCCTGATTTTAGAGGAAGTACTTCCAACATCTCATCATTAAGTATGATGATAGCTATAGGCTGTCATACATGAACTTTATTATGTTGAGATATGTTTTTCTATACCTAATTTGTTGAAAGTTTTTATGAGAGAATGTAACGTTTTTTTCAAGTGCTTTTCTGCTTCTATTGAGATAATCAATGATTTGTTTCATTTTATTCATGTGCCTTATCACATTTATTGATTTGTATAGTTAAATCATCCTTACATTCCAGGGATAAATTTTCTCGGTCATGGTGTATATGATCCTTTTAATGTGCTGTTGAATTTGGTTTGCAAGTATTTTGTTGGAAATTTTTGCATCTATAATCATGAGGGATATTGGCCTGTAGTTTTATTTTTTTGTAGTGCCCCTCTCTGGCCCTGGTATCAGGGTAATTCTGGCTTCATATAATGAGTTTGGGAGTGTGCCCACCTCTTCAAGTTTTTGGAAGAGTTTGAGAAGAATTGGCATTAATTTGTCTTTAAAAATTTGGTAGGATTTATCAATGAAGCCATCTGCCCCTGAATTTTTCTTTGTTGGAAAGTTTTTGATTACCAATTTAATCTTCTTATTGGTCTATTCAGATTTTCTACTTCCTTCTGATTTAGTCTTGGTGGGTAGTATTTTCTAGGAATTTATCCAGTATTCTAGGTTGTCCAATTTTTTATCATATAATTGTTCATAGTAGTCTCTTTTGCTCCTTCTTTGTTTCTTATAACAGCTTTTTAAAAGATTTTATTTATTTATTAGTGAGAGAGAAGGAGAGAGAGAGAGAGAGAGCCAGAGTAGTCGGGGGAGGGGCAGAGGAAGAGGGACAAGCTGACTCCCACTGAGCAGGGAGCCAGACTAAAGCTTGATCTCGGGATCCTGGGTTCATGATCTGAGCCAAACACAGGCACTTAACGTACTGAGCCACCCAGGCAGCCTCTGTAACAGCTTTTAAATTAAAGTCTATTTTGTGATAAGATAGGTATAGCTACCTCTGCTCTTTTTTGGTCTCTATATGCATGAAGTAACTTTCTCCATCCCTTCACTATGAATGTGTGTCCTTGAAGCTGAAGGGAGTCTTTTGCAGGCAGGATATATATAGTTGTGTCTTTATCCACTCAGCCACTCCAGTTGAACTTGGATGCCCAAATCTCTCCCCAGGTTTGGTAAGTTCAAAAGCCATTATCTTTATATAAGCTCTCTGTTCCTTTCTCATTCTCTTCTCCTTCTGGGACTACAATAACATGTACATCATTTCTTTTTATAGTGTTCCATGAATCCCATAGGCCTTTGAATTCCTTTTTTTCCCCCCTTTTTGTTCCTCTGCTTAGGTAATTTCAAATAATCTGTCTTTGAGATTACTGTTTTTTTCTTTTTCTTGGTCCCTTCTTCTGTCAGGACCCGTCTGCCCTTCTTCTGCTTCTTTTTTGAATTCTTCAGTTCAACTATTGTATTCTTTAGCTCCAAAACTTCTGGTTCTTTTATATGTTTTCTATACCTTTGTTGAATTTCTCATTTTGTTCTTATATTGTGTTGCTGATTTCAATAAATTGTCTTTCTGTGTTCTCTTATACTTCTGAGTTTCTTCAGAACAATTATTTAAATTTTTTTTTTTTTTTTTTTTTTTTTTTTTGGTCAGGCCATTCATGTATCTCCACTTCTTTGAGGTCAGTTGCTAAAAGTTTACTCTGTACCTTTGGTGGAGTCCTATTTTCCTGATTCTTTGTGATCCTTAGAGCCTTGCAGAGGTGTCTGTGCATGGGAAGAAGCTGTCACATCTTCCAGACTTTATGGGCTGATCTCGGTGCAGTACCTTCACCTGCAGGTGAGGCACACTGGAGCATGCTATGGCACTGGGTCTAGTAGTGCAGGGCACCAAGTACAGACCCATGTGGAAGACCCAGATCTGGTGAGTGTAATGTCCCCTTGGGTCAGCCCCCTGTGACCCACATTAACTGTGTGGCCCTAGAAGTGCTGTGGGGGATCTTCAGTGGCTGCACATGCTGTTGGCATCTTCGGTGGTGCCTCCGGGTCCAGTAGCTAGGGACCAGGGCAGGCAGTGGTTGCTACTAGAGCTGGTGCCACACACACACACACACACACACACAGTTGCAGGGGCCAGCTGCAGGTGCCTGTGTAGTGGCAGGGGCTGGCAGCAGACATACAGATAGTGGGGAAGACAGGGCTGGCAGCAAGGACTAGGACTAACTGTAGGTGCACTGGCATTGTGGAGACCGGGGCTGTTGGCACATACTCCTCTGGCTGCAGACCTTCGTCCTGTGCATAGCAGTGGAGGCTGTTATGGGAGTCAGGGTGGTTAGATGCAGGTATACAGCTGGAGGGGCTAGTTGCAAGCAAGCCCACTGTGTGAGTCAATGACAGGAAACAGACCCACAAGCAGCTATGGGGGCCCTGGCTGTTGGTGTGCATTCCTATGACTGCAGTGTCTCCCTAAGACATGTGCACAGCAGTGAAGACATTAGTCAGGCCAAAGGCTTAGAGGTGCACAGCTTGGGAACCAGCTACAGGTGAGCCCCGGAGTGGCACTGGGGTGAGGAAGGAGTGGAGAGGGACTCAAGCAGCTCCTGTTTGTGAATATGAAAACCTGTGTATATGAGGGAAATAGGGAAATCTGCAGGGGGTTCTGCAGCTGCTATAGTGTTGGTTGTTGGTTTCTTCAGTGGTAAAAGTTACTGGGCCCTCTGCAGAGCAGGTCACTGGGAACCACTGTAACTCCCACTGTGTGACTGATAGTGGTAGCCCCAGCCCTTCTTCCTTGTTCCTAGCTGTCTTTATGCATCTCAGCTTTGTTGGTTTCTGGGTGGAGTAAAACCAACGTAGGTCCTTGTAGTGGCCCAAAAGGCTGAAAAAGCTGCTGGCTTACCAATCTCCCTTTCCCAGCAAGGCGGTTTCCCTCTTGGCAGTGAGAAATGCTGGCCTGCAGGATGGGATGAGGCAAGCAAAATGAAACTGCCCTCCCTTCCCTTTTTGTGTGGTTATTCTCAGCTTTTGTTGTTGTTGTTCTACAGTATTGTGTAAGTTTCTTGGAAGGACTCCTAAGCTCTCCCAGAGCTGTTTCTGTTCATGGATAGTCATCTTACTGTGGGAAGACAGAGGCTGGGATCTCCTACTTTGCCATCTTGGTGACCTCCAAGACTGCTTTCTGGAATACAAGGCTCTTCTGCCTGCCTTCCACAGCCCACTTTATGGTGTCATTAAAAGATCAAACACTAGATGGCAGGAGCTTTGTTTGCAGTTTTCCTCCATTTAGAAGTTGGGCAAATCACATACCTTCGTTAGTTTCTAGGAGTTTTTCTATAAAATAAATATAATATTTAATAGCAAGGTGTTGAACTAGGTATATATTCTTGGGGGTCTTTTAAGTTTTAAGGTCAGATTTTATATAAAAACCTTTCCTCCAATAACCAAAACTTTTCACTATTCTTTTCCTATACCTCCACTTTTACATAGTCTATGAATTTTATCTTTGAACTATAAGATGTAATGCTACTAAAGTGACGATTTAACAAAGGCTGAGAAGGCAGCTATTGTAAGATATATTGGCGTGTGTTTGTGTTGTCTCATTTGTTCAATTCAATTCAGGAGTTTTGGGGACAAATAGGAAGGGAAATTCATAATGTTTAGGAAAATAATTTTGATAAGTGAAGTCAGAAGAACCTCTCCTCATCTCACATCTATTCCACTGAAGCAAAGATAAAGTTGGAGCAATAAGAGAAGCTCAGGAAAGAAAAACACAGATGTTTGAAGCCAAGGACAACCTTATCTATTATGAATATATGTCATTAATTCTGAAAGCGATTCTCTTCAAGATTTTGCATATTTAACAATTCTTGATGTTAGTATTTCTCATTGTCTGCTCATGAATCCTTTTGTCATTTATATTTTGAATAAAGAGTACTTGATACAATGAACAGTCTTTGAGAGGTTTGGTTAATTTGTCATGCGTTTTTTTTTTTTTTTTGGAGTTCTAAAGTTTTCAAATATGTTTGTAGCTTATCAAATTTATAAACATTCGTTTATAAACATTCATCTGAAATGGTTTTTAAAATCGTGTCGGCAGCAATTCTTTTTTAACCATGTCTGCTATAGAATCATGGACAAAACAGAATTTATGATAAATATGCTAAAGTTTATATAAGTTTTCCTACCCACTTTTAAACAAAGTTGTTTTTTTTCTTTCCAGACAGTGCCTCTCAACAGTAATAAAAAAATATGACTTCCATCTGAAATGCCTATTGAAAACCCAGGTACTAACTTATGTTACTTCACCTGTCAATTCAACAAGCATCTATTAACCATATACTCTTTTTCTAAAACTTTGCAGTTTTCTGAAGATACAAAGATGAGTAAAGTAGAAGGTCTATACTTGAGTAGCTTTCATTCTATCAAGGCAAAAAAGACAAGTAAATAGATGTGTGTTAATAAAGTGTCACAGATACTGTGAAAGACCTAGGTATATATAGACCGTGGAAGAAAGTTATCAATTTTACCTATTTGACCTGGATGTTGAAAAATGAGTATACCAGCTAGAGAAGTGGCACGTGAAGGAA
The DNA here is from genome assembly GCA_003697995.1 of Taxidea taxus jeffersonii. NCBI lineage: Eukaryota > Metazoa > Chordata > Mammalia > Carnivora > Mustelidae > Taxidea > Taxidea taxus. Next base: position 156,296 of record ML105110.1, on the reverse strand, counting down.
GGTGGGGAGCGGGGATAACTTTCAGCATAGAACACCATGAATAGAAGCAGTTAGGAAACAGCCTGCTGTGATTTGAAAACTGAATGAAATTTGGAATGGCCACAATTAGGGTTAAAGGCCTGTAAAGAGACCAGATGAAAGGGGCAAGCAGGGACCACTGTATAGGATCTTAAGGACACTTTATGGACAATTTAATGATTTTCTAATTTACCAGCTGATGACATAGAACCATTATGCAAGGCAGTAGGATGACAGATGGGTGATTAGAGGAGCATTTCATTAGCCCAAAGAGATGATGAAGGTATTGACAAAAAAAAAAAAAAAAAAAAAGGGAGGGGACAAATTCAAAATAGGTAAAAATATGCAACTTATATGATCTGGTGAAAGACTATGTGTAAAACAAAAGAAGAGAGTGTCTAGAATACCTCCACATTCCTGGCTGCTAATTGAATGCATGGAGACATCAGTTCACTAAAATAGCAGAGAGGAGAAGGTAGCTTGACAGGGAAAAATGATGGATTTAGTCTAAGACTACTGAGATTTGGTCACCAACTGGGCATCCAAGTTGTGGTCACCATTAGGCAGATCATTTATTATAACTTAATCTTCCACAGATAAAACAACCTATGATTATAGAAAATTGTGTAAGACAGTTTTTGTTTGTTTGTTTGTTTTTGTTTTTTAAGAATTATTTATTTACTTGAGAGAGAGAGAACAGGGGGAGGGGCTGAAAGAGATGGGAGAGAGAATCCCAAGCTGACATCCAAGCTCAGCACAGAGCCCAACACAGGGCTGGATCCCACAACCCTGCGCCGAAACCAAGAGTCAAACAATCAACCAGCTACACTACCTGGTGCCCCAAGACAGTGTTTTTAAAACAAATGAGGATTTCTTTCTCCATTAAATAATTGACACCTGATATATATGAAAAGATAAAGAACCTAGGTAACTATTCATAATATTAATTAACAGTTTCTTTCTCCATTAAATAATTGACTCCTGATATATATGAAAAGATAAAGAACCTAGGTAACTATTCGTAATATTAATTAACAGTAAAAGATTCAGAAAATAATAAATAATATTTCTTGATGAAGATACCAAATGCATGTGAATTCCACAGAAATATTCAAATACACAGTGATGACACACAACTCATATGCCCTTCCAAAGTGTAATCCTCTCATTCTAACAGTATTTTTCTTTCTTGAGCCTAGCTTAAATATGGAAGTTTAAAATGTGAAATGTGAAAAAAACTCACAGATTGGTTTAAGTCTCATAAAAGTGTTATAATTAGTAGTTTTTTCAGCTTGATTTTTCACCTTTGTATGGAATTTGAAATTTACCAGGTACCCAATGCAAATGAAGACTTCATTCCTAGATCATTTGTGTTGCTCAATTATTTGTAAATATATTTTTGAGGTTATGGTAAGCAGCTTAAGAATGAATTGTAATTACCTAAATGTATCGGTACTGCTCATGTATCACAAATGCCATTTTACACACACATACACACACACACACACAAATTGTTGAGAATCTGTAAAGTTCTTAATTTCTAAGAGGTCTGATCATCTTACTCATATATGAAGCCTCTAATATTTCCACTTTAAAAGAATCCATTGATTATTTAAAATTTTTCCAGTATGACTTAAAAATTGGCAAAACATCAAATAATTACTGTCTTTACATTAACACAGGCAAATAGCTATCATCACCCACATCTGAATTACCGTATAAATAGGCCACAGTGTCTGCGATTTTCCAGATGAACTCCTTCCAAAACAATGAGCTTTTTAAATGTGATTCTTCCTATGAGGTATCACTGGCAAATATCTGAGAAGTGAGGACAGACTGTGATATGATTGATTCACAATTTTGTGCTTCCTATTTATTTTAAAATTGCATTAGGTAGCATTTCATCAATGTTGAAAACAGTACTAATTTGAAAAATATTTTTTTATTTTCCACACTTGAATTATTAAATGTAATTTTTAAAAAATAGCAAACATGCAGGCTGAATAAATATGACATGAATATTATTGAGTAATATGGATAATTTAAATTTTCAAATATTTTATTTCCTCAGCCATGGTCATTTAACATATTTTAGACTTGATTTATTTCAGATTGGGCATTCTGACCATTATGTTTGCTAAATAGATAGTTTTATAAATAGTTTATATAGAACTTTTCCTTTGAACATCTTCTTCCTCTCACCTATTCCACTAATATCCAGAAAGGTAAAGAATATTTTCTACATTCATTCTATATTCTGCATTCATCTCTAATATTTCAGAGAAATTGAAAATGGAACAAAGAGAAAGAATTTTCCCCCTAAGATATTAGTCAATGCTTACTTAATGCAAATTAGTGAACTATTTACTCACTGGAATCAAGAAAAATGGAAATCAGAACCATACTCTGATGTTGCTAATGATCTAATTGGAAAGACAGCATACTCACATAAATAATGTACACAGAATGGTATACAGACACAGCAAAGCAGTGTAAAACAAGATTTCAATCTATTTGCAAGAATCAACTTCTGATTCAAAGTGCTTCTTCCTAGTAGCCTGTAATGCACTGTCTCTAAAATTATTATCACAAGGTCAAATAGCCCTTTAAATAAAGTTAGCAATCCCTCCCACTGATGACAGACTTATACTAGAATCTAGTAACTGGTGAACTAGCTGTAAACTAGATGGAAGTCGACTGAGAAAAATCTAATCATGTTTCAAAACATGGTTTGGCTTCATGAAATATCTTCTTGGTCTACAAAGAGCTACAAACCTCCAAACACTTTACCATCTAGCTCATGACTCAGAGAGTGTACCAACTAGATAACCAGAATGGCATCTCTATTATTCAGGTGTAAGTAACTCAATGAGTAAGAAATAATAATAATTACCTCACAGTTTCCTCTCCCTGAGACCAAAATCCAATTGTATTCAGACTCTACACAGGGGCTAAAAATTCCATATACAAGTAGAAATAAAGGGGGCACAAAGGGATCTTATATATTTAGCTTTATTAGAAATGAAGCTCTTTTAGTAACAAGCAGATCTATTACTGGATTTTTAGACGTTCAATTCAAGCATAGTTTAAACAGGGTGGCAGTAAAGACAGAATTTAGGAGCAGAGATTCCAGTCAGGCATCTGGATGACAGCCCTCCACCACTATGGAAGTTTTTATTCAACTTTCCTAGCATTTGTATTATTCATCACTAGAGTGATTATAATAAAATATAATATAATGGTATTTTTAAAAATTAATAAAAAGTGGATGTAATGTGTTTAATATAATATAGTGGTTGGAAGTTAAAAAGTGTTCAAGTAAAGATAAGTATAAGTGTTATTTTATTGCTATGAGAGTTACTATTTTTAACACTATTACTAATGTAGAGGACTGTACAGGATCCAGAAGAAAAATGTCACAAAACCAATTTGCATTCACAATAGAATATAAGAAGAGGTAGGAAAGGACCAAAAAATCATAAGAAAAAAATAGAATAAAACGAATAGGTAACAAGAACACAGTTAAAGGTTACAAAAGAAGTCAAGGAGATGAAGGAGATAAAGTCAGGTCACAAGGATAATAAAACACAACTGTAGAATTGGAACCTGCCTTAGCAGAAATAAAGGGCATACTGAAACTACTAAAAGTCAAACCTATTATGTATAGAACGCTCTCAGACTTAAAGAAGAAAAAAAAAAAAGAAAAAGTGAAACTAGATCTTCAATAAGGAAGATGATCACTAGCCAATATAATTCGTATTCCAAGTGAGATGGAAAGCACTGAAGGGTCCATCAAAGGAATGATATGATCTGACATTTTATTTGGGATTTATGCAGTGAATTAATACATGAAAAATATATAATAATATATATACAAATTAAAGAATAATATTAGAACAGGCACTCTTATTAAACAGTAAGTTTAGCAGCAAAATATTGCCAGTATCATAGGATCTGACCATGTGCCACGTTAGATCTCTTTTCCTCTACATAAGAGGTAATCTTTGGAGAAAAGTGTTCTGTAGCTTTTCTTTTCACCACTTCACCTTTTCCCATTTCACCATCAAAGGATATATATCCATTCATTAGCAATATAAAGCTTAGGTTTCCTTTTTAATGTCTACCTAAATGGAATCAAACTATGTGTTGAGCCATGTATCTTTCACTCATTGTTTTTCAGATTTATCCACCTTGTTCCATGTGGCTGTGATTTGTTTCCACTGTTGTATGGTACTCAATTAGATCAAAGGACCTCTATTTATTTATATATTCTACTGTTGATATATTCATGAACTAATATCAAGAATTTGTTTAGGGTATATAGTTAGGGTAGCAGACCCTTTTCTAATAGAGACACATATATTTCATAACATATGAGAGTTCCCATTGCCCCATTTTCTCACCAAGGTATCATACATTCCAATCTTTAAAATTTTTGCCTAAGTAAGGTATGTTTTGATCATATTTCAGTTTTAATTTTCACTTCCCTAATAGTGAATAAATTCATTATTCTTTATTTAAAATATCAAACTGTCTTTTTAATTTCTGAAATATTTATTTTTTAAATTATGTTCAATTAGCCAATATATGGTACATCATTAGTTTTTGATGTAGATTTCAATGATTATTTGTGTATAACACCCACTGCTCATCACAACAGGTACCTTCCTTAATACCTATCACCTAGTTACCCCACCCCCACATCCCCTCCCTTCTGTAACCCTGTTTGTTTCCCAGTGTCCAGAGTCTCTCATAGTTTGTCTCCCTCTCTGACTTCTTCCCATTCAATTTTTCCCTCGCTTCCCTATGGCCCTCTGCACTATTCCTTATGTTCCACATATGAGTGAAACCATATGGTAACTGTCTTTCTCTGCTTGACTTATTTCACTTAGCATAAGTTCCACCCATGTCAATGCAAATGGTAGGTGTTCATTATTTCTGATAGCTGAGTAATATTCCATTGTATATACAAACCACATCTTCTTTATCTATTCATCTGTTGAAGGATGTCTCGGCTCCTTCCACAGTTTGGCTATTGTGGACATTGCTGCTATGAACACTGGGTTGCACGTGCTCCTTCTTTTCACTACATCTGTATCTCTGGGGTAAATATCTCGTAGTGCAATTGCTGGGTTGTGGGGTAGCTCTATTTTTAACATCTTAAGGAAACTCCACACTGTTTTCCAGAGTGGCTGTACCAGCCTGCATTCCCATCAACAGTGTAAGAGTGTTCCCCTTTCTCCACATCTTCACCAAACTTTGTTGTTTCCTGTCTTGTTAATTTTTGCCAATCTAACGGGTGTAAGGTGATATCTCATTGTGGTTTTGATTTACATTTCCCTGATGACTAGTAATGAACATTTTTTCACATGTCTGTTAGCCACTTATATGTCTTCTTCGAAGAAGTATCTCATGTCTTCTGCCCATTTCTTGACTGGATTATTTGTTTTTTAGGTATTGAGTTTGATAAACTGCCATCTTTTATGATATACAGATGTAGATATAGATAGATATACAGAGTCAAACTTTTCATCCATTTTCTACATTACCTTAACTTTTTCAAATAGATTGATGGGAACTACTTATATATTTACTCATCATTTGATTATGTGTATTGCAAATATTTCCTTTTAGCTGGTGGCTTGTCTTTCCACTTTCATTATGACTTGTATTTACTAAATCAACTATCTAGAAGTTTAATCTACATAATATAAAACACACTCATGTTAGCCATATAGTTTGACTAGTTTTGCAAATGCAAATGCCTATGTAACAACAACAGAAATCAAGATATAAAATATTCGCATTACACCAAAAAGTGCCCAACTGCTTTTTTTCAGGAAATACCTTCCATCCTAGATACCATGCAACCCAAGATTTACTTTCTCTGTATATGGATTTTCTTTGCCTTGATCTCCAAGAGAATTTTATTAGAAGTGATAAAAATAGGACTCTTGCTTTGTTGTTAATCTTAAGAAGAATGTTATAGTCCTTTACCATTGAGTATGAAGTTATGTGGAGTTTATGTATTTTTGGCATGAAGTCAGTCACCCTTTAGTAGGTTGAAGTTTCCTTCCATTCCTCATTTGCTAGGAGTTTATATTGCAGATGGGTAATAAATTTTGTCGAATGCTTTTTCTGTATCAATACAGACTGGCATAAGGTTTTTCTCATTTTTTCCTTCCAAATATTAAACATATTTTTGCACTATTGGGATAAAGCACACTTTGTGAAAACTTAAAACCCTTTCCAGGTATTTTTGGCTTCAATCAGCTAATATTTTGTTAAGGGCATTTGCATTTTTATCAATGAGACACATCAGTCTGTATTTTTATTTTGTTGTAATGTTGTAGTTTGATTTTGTTGTTGGAGTAGTGCAGGACTTACAAGTTGAGAGGTATTCCCTTTCAGTATATTCTGAAAGAATTTGAGAGATTTGATTTGATTTCATCCTTAAATGTTTGATAAAATTTACCAATTAAATCATCTTTTTGGAGTTTTCCTTGTGGCAAGGGTATTAATTATCAATTCAATTTAATTGACATAAAACTATTCAAATTTCAAAGCCATCAACTTCCCTCTAAAGTTTAGTGGCATCCAACCAATTTTAATATGCTGGCCATTATCTCTTTAAATATTTCTAACCCATTCTTCTCTCTAGAGCTATAACTGCATATATGACTTTGAAAGCTCTTAGATGTCATATGTTAGTTTTTCTCCCCATTGTTTTTTCCCTTCATGTTTCAGTTAGAATAATTTCTCTTGACCTATCTACAATTTCATTGATAATTTTCCTAGCTATGTTCAACTTGCTGATGAGCCCACTGAAGGAATTCAGCTCTAATATCACATATATTTTTATATTTCTATCATTTAAATTTGCTTTTCTGTATAGTTTCCATTTCTGTGTTGAAGTTTCCCCTTCTGATCATGCATGTTTTCCATATTTTCTTCTAGATCCTGTAACATGTTAATTATAGTTATTTTAAAGTCCTTGTCTGATTATTCCAACAAATATACAGATTTGTCAACTGTTTCATCTACTAACAATGGGTTATTGTAACTTGCTTTTTTATACAAATTGTAATTTTTGATTGAATGCTAAATATCATATGGAGAATAGTAGAGAATGAGGTAAATTGAATTCACACCTGGAAATGGGCAATGTTCTTCTTTATTTATGCTATTACTACACACTACTGATATAATCTAGTCAAGCTTGTGCTTTGTGTTTCGTTGTTGCTATCATTACCGTAGGGCATTTCACACTTCATATTCCTTAAAATAGGGGTTAGCCACTATTACCTGTACTTACAGTGGGGCTTGTGCTGCCAGAATTCTTTCCTCAGTATTCCTGCTTCACTTTGAGTTTTCAACAGCCCCTGCTCGCCTATGCCACAGAGATAGTCCCTCTCAATACTCTTGTCTCTCCCAAAGCACTACTCTGCTCTTTGTTTATTATTCAAAATAGACTCATCCTCTGTAGTAAGGCAAAGGGAGGTTTGTGTTCCAAAGATCAGTCACAGCCATAGGCAGACTGTATTCTATAGTCTCAAGACTGGAACTTTCTGAGAATCCCTGCCCCTCCACACGGCAGCCAAACTGTGCCTTATATGTACTCTTCTATAGAAGATTTTCTGACACTCTTACCTGGCTTCTAACTGGTATCCATGCAGGATCTTTGACTCAAGACAGAGTATCCTTCCCCTTCCCCATGGGCCAGAGGTTTTTGCTTTGACTTTTCCCTCACTGGCAAAGGATCTTCAGCTATATCTACCTCTCACCCACAGGGAGACTGCTTTGCCTTCTCTCCCTTTCCCCACAAAGTAAGATTTGTTTGCCTGGGATCAGGGTGACAGTATTTCTGCCCCTCTGAGTATTATAATGTTCCTAGTATCATCAACCTGCAGCATAATGCTTTTGCTTCTTGTTAGAGAAGGCTCCACAGAAGTGGACAGGCCTTTGTGCCTGTCTCCCAGAAACAGCTGATCATCTGGTACATACTAGATCACTAACTGGACCTTCATTTTCCTGAACAATATTTTCCCTGAACAACTGGTAAGCATCCATGGAAAACAGCTTAAATAATGATTGTAAGCTCTCATTATGTTTTAGACTTCCAGATATTCCAACTCAACAGGCTGGTTCATACCTGGCCCTTTAAGAAGTTATTATGATTTTAGTTAATTTATTCTTACCCTCTTGTATAGTGGTCGCCTCTCTCTCCTGTGCTCTGCTAAAGGTCAGAGACTTTATATGCTCCATCTCTCCTGGGAGGGGCCTATCATTCTTTGGAATCTCGTATATTTGGTCACTTGTGACCTCAAATCTCTAATGAAGTTAGGAAAAAATATGATTTCTGTATATTATCTGCCTTTTTTCATTGCAATGGTGTGACCAAATACCTATATTTTAAGCCGAAATGGAACTCCAAAGAATATTTTTTTAAAAGATTTTATTTATTCACTTGACAGGTAGAGATCACAAGTAGGCAGAAAGGCAGGCAGAGAGAGAGGTGGAAACAGGCTCCCTGCTGAGCAGAGAGCCCAATGCGGGGCTCGATCCCAGGACCCCGGGATCATGACCCGAGCTGAAGAGAGGGCTCAACCCACTGAGCCACCCAGGTGCCCCCAAAGAATATTTTTTAAAAGATTTTATTTTTAAGTAATCTCTACACCCAACATGGGTCTCAAGCCCACAACCCTGAGATCAAGAGTCACATGCTTTACTGACTGAGCCAGCCAGGCACCCCTCCAAAGACTATTTTTAATCTTTGAGGAACAAACAATTTATAATAGCAATAACTAGTTCATCTCGAACAAAAATAATTCTAACTTCTCAATTTGTCTCCAAACTCATTAACTGAATTTGGCAATTTTCAGTGTGTGAATATAAATAGAAATTCATTAAGGTTTATATAAAACTTGGAAAATGGCAAGCTCTTACATGGCTGTTCCTTTGGTCTTTATCACAGCTAAATAACAGTAGGGAGGGAAGGATATGTTGTTTTGTTTTGTCTTCCAGAAAAATGCAGAGGAGAAAAGTTGTCACCAATCTTCTCTAATGTTCAAAATATTTTTAGGATATGCTTAATACCTAGAGTATTAAAATGCTGCTCCTCGGTTTATGAAACATCAAGTATTTCCTAAGACAGACTTGGAATATAGCATGTAAAATAACAAAAGTGCATTATCGTCAGTTTTCACTAACCCAAAGAGTCACAAAGATTAGAGGTAGTCCAGTTCAAATTCTATGTAATGCAAAATCTCTCGACATTCCTGACTGTCCTGCATACCCTTAATGTGGAGGAACTCTCTACTGACAGGACAGTCTCTCAAATTTTGAACAAATACTTTTTACAAAGATTTTCTTCATACTGAATCAAAATAAGTGTTACAAGTTTGCAACCATTTATTTTAGTTTGTCTTTCCAGAGCTGCTTACAGTAAATGTAATCACCTTTTCACTTAAACAGCCTTCAAATACGTGGAAATAGTCTTCATGTTTCCTTTTTATTCTTTTTCTTCCAAGCTAAAGTTTTCTAGTATCATCCACTACCTTTACTTTATGTCCATTAAACTATAGTCTTCTGGCTCAGGTCTCAGCACTGTGTGCTCCATTTGTGACCCAAACTCCCTTTTCCATCAACCTAAATATTAGGTGTTCTGAAATGTTACATACCCAGAATTTAATTTTTCTTTCCTCCAAAGTCTCTATTTAGACAGTCATATCCAAATTCTTGGCCAGGTGTCACCTCTATGAAAACTATGCTCAAAATATCACTTGAGATCAGGTACTAACGCATTTTCATAGCCACAGAATCTCTCGTATGATGCATCAGCCATCATAGGATTTGTAAATTTAAGGTGATTATTCCCCTTCTGTGAGGTTGTGTGTGTGTGTGTGTGAGCACACAGTGCTGAGACCTGAGCCAGAAAACTAGTTTAATGGACATAAAGTAAAGGTAGTTGATGGTACTAGAAAACTTTAGCTTGGAAGAAAAAGAGTAAAAAGGAAACATGATGATGATTTCCACGTATTTGAAGGCTGTTTAAGTGAAAAGGTGATTACATTTACTGTAAGCAGCTCTGGAAAGACAAATTAAAACAAATGGTTGCAAACTTATAAACATTTACTAAACATATGCGCATGCACACACACACATCCCTATGTGTATGTATTAAAGGAAGCTGCATGGTTTTGGAGTTTAGAAAATGTTTCCATACAGCAGTTTTGCATTTGCTACTGCCTGGGTCCAAAATAGTCACTATATCCTGGCACAATTTTTTGACATAAATCCATATCTCACAGTTAAACACAGAATTTTTCAGGTATTCATTTTCCTCACTCAAAGCTCCTGGAAAGAGAGAGTCTTCCTCAAAAGCTCTCTTGGTCATTAGGGACTGTTTATCTTCTCCCACCTTTTACAGGTGACAGTCTATCTAGTTTCGGGGGCTTATTCTGAGATTTCAGCTCCAGATCTGGCCTTTCCCATCTTCCTCTTACTGGTTTAGGTCTAAAATCTCAGCAATTGTCCCATCGTGAGCAGTAAATACCATTCTCTAAGTCTGAGGGCCTAAATCAAATCTGATATTTTCCCTCAGGCCATGGTAGCATCAATGTTGAAGACACTGCTCTGGCTTTAAGTTCCCTCATTAAATTTCTGTCACCCAGAAATTTATCCTATCTTTGTTTTGAGCTAAGTCATATACTTACACATTTTTCTTATAGCTCAACTAGTGTTTATATGACCATTTGTTCTGTGTGTGTGTGTGTGTGTGTGTGTGTGTGTCTGTGTGTGTCTGTGTGTGTCTGTGTGTGTTTTCTCAATTCAACAGTTGGCAGAGCTAGAATTGCATTGCATTTCCCAGTATCTGAAGGATGTGTGTGCTTGGTTGTCGCTGTGGAAGGCCAAGCTCTTCGTATCAAAAACTACATGCATCATAATCTTATCAAAAATCTTCCCAATATTTGTTGCCATAATTAATGGGACCCTATCTTCTTAGTTTCCCAAGCATAAAACTTTAGAGTCATTTAAATCCAAACTTTCTGTTGGTCCACACATCCAATTAATCATCAAGTTAATTCTACTATTGGAACATTTCATTTAACATACTCTAGCAATCTCAGCAATTCAGGAGTTTAATGAATATAATATTTATCTTTCAGAATTTGAGGAAGATTAAATAAGATAAATAGATCAGATATGAAGCACTTAAAGACCAGAGTTAAGAGAGTGTAAATCAGCTACTGACTGACCCAAGTCAACTCTGCATTTGCATTTTAATTAGTAATATTTTACAGATTTCCACAAATTCATATCACACATCTACTCGAATGTATGAATGAAAACTAAACCTAATAGCACCTAATACATGCCCTTCTCACAGTTTTTATTATCTTTTGGTTTTTATTTTATTGGTTATGTGGAGATGTACAGTATTTGATTTCTCATATAAACTGAAAAATTCATGTGAATGAATAAAAATCGAAAATGAATTAATTAGCCAAAATGTAACCTTTATTCTCTGCCAGGCACTTTTTCATATTTTATCTTTTTTAACCATTATAGCAACCCTGTAATTAATTATTATTGTTCCAATTTTACAGAAGAGAAAACTTACATCCACAGAAGTTAAATAATTGATAATAGTCACAGGTACAAATGGAGCAGAACCAGGATTTTAACACAGATAACCTTACTGTAAAGCTGAAAACAAAGTCTACTACACTGTTTGGAATGAGTATATTAATATACCAATAGTTGGGTTGCTCTTCTTTGGGAAACTAATTTGTCAAGCCCAGTCTCAAATGTGGTACCTAGAACTAAACACCCATTCAGATTATACACATGGAAAATGTGGTGGGGATCAACTTTATAGTTATGAAAAGTATACAGCTTTCAATTTAATTTAATAATGAAGTAGATCTTTGTCAGGCATGTGACAGTATTGACTCAAATTGAGTTCACACGTAAGTAAGACGACTGGCCTTTTTCATATGAAATATTCTTCTCCATGCTATGACTGAATAGTTGTGTTTTCTTCACCTGGAAAAGACTTAAGATGTATTCCAATTAAATTGCATCTTCTTATTTTTCACCCATAGCAAAATGTAGATGATATTATTGAAGAAGTGAAAAATATATGCAGCGTTCTGGGGTGTGTGGAGACCAAACAAATTACAGATGCTGTAAATGAACTAAATCTAATTCTTCAGAGAAAAACAGAGGTAAATACACTCATTTATTGGACAGTAATTCTTTAAAACCTGAGTTCAATAATTAATTAAGGAGAATGAAAGAAAAAAAAAGCAGAGTGAAAGAATTTTGAGTAAGTACTGTGTGTCTGTGTGTATGTGTGTGCACATATGCATTTCAATCATTTGGGGCTAATGGAAACTTGATTCTATTATACCAAAAGGATTTAATTAAATTAAAATAAATTTCTTACACATTTGACGTTTGTAACTGCAATATATCTTCCAAGTGAGACTGAAGTTAATCCTACCAAGAGGAATATGCTTATATAATAACATTTATAGGCAAGTGTTTATATAGACTATTACTGGCTCTCATGTGCACCAGGATATGCAGGGGTAAGTATCCATGCTTACATGGACAAGCACACATATCGGAAAGAAAAGACCAATTTTTGTGTGATCTTTTGCTAAATTTGCAATGCCCATTGCAAATGGGCAAATTTGATGATCCCACCTCATCAAATAACACCCTTTTTTCTACTGTTTAAAAAGTATTATGTGACTTTTTTAAAATCTCAGAAATCTGACATAGAATTACATGTGTGATTATTGCCCAAGAAAAATATTAGGAAATCTGGTCACAATAAATCCATTCAATCTTGTTATTAGTTTAGCAAATGATGAAGTGGAAAGATATGATGATGATAAACTACTACTTGATAGTGCATTGCAATAATAAAATAGTTTCATTTATTTATTATTTCATTTTTGTTTTATTTCAATTCATGCTCATATCAATGCCATAAAGTTGTTATTTTAATGTTAATTTTATTATTAAAATCTGATGCTTACAATGTTTGTGTACAGAGGATTAATAAGTGGCAAAACAGATTTGAACTCAGGCCTCTTCCTCAATATATGTGAAACTTCACAGCAGAAAGTGATTACATGCATTCCTTATCTGCATGGAAAGGAACAGCACAGTCTACCTTGAATATGCCAACGTACTTTGGTAAAACTGGAACAATAAAAATTAATTATAGGTTATTATTATAATGATTAAATAAAATGAAATAATAAAAGGTATCTGACAGCCTCTTCCTTAATATATACATAAACTTCATTACAGAGAGTGATACATGGAAAGGAACAGCACAAGCTACCTTTAATATGCCAGCGTTGAAATTTCAAAAAGATTGTTTTAGAAAGTGGACAATTGTATTAATATATATAAATTGTCATCATTGTTTCAAATAGATGACTATGGGAAAAAATCAGTAATTTCTTAATGTTGGATTTTGCATGTCTTTTTTTTTTTTTTAAAGATTTTATTTATTTACTTGACAGACAGAGATCACAAGTAGGCAGAGAGGCAGGCAGAGAGAGAGACAGACAGAGAAGCAGGTTCCCCGCTGAAGAGAGAGCCCGATGCGGGGCTCAATCCCAGGACCCTGAGACCATGACCTGAGCCAAAGGCAGAGGCTTAACCACTGAGCCACCCAGGCACCCCTGGATTTTGCATGTCTTATTTTAATTAGCACTTGTTTTTGTAATTAAAGAGCAATAATGAATATAGAAAGTTAAATACCTTATTTGCATTACATAGTGACAGTGATGATTCAGGAGTAGTGGAATCATCCTACCAAAAGATTTTCCAGATAAACATCCATTAAAAGCTAAAATCCCAAAGCAAAGAAGAAATCAAAATTTAAACAATATAATCAATAAATATCAAAATTTTATGTCTGAAATTAATAACTGTTTATTACAATTTTCTTAATGGGAAAATATCTTCTCATATCTTCCAATTATAGAAGAAAATGAAATAACTACATAGTCTCTAAAACTGTTTTCATATGTACATATTAATATTCATGTTCTTCTCAAATGATAACAAGGTAAAAAATTTGAAGTGATCACATTTATTCTGGTCATATTTTTTATTCTGTGTCAGAGTGGGAAAATTATACAGTCTTGAAAATTCTATCATCAGTATGTTGTGAATATAAGCATTTTGATGAACTCAAAAACTTAAGAATTTTATGATACTAAGAAGAGATTTCCAATAGCTAAAGTTAAGTCAGGATAACAAGGTAGTGAGAGTTAACCTTCAACAAGCAACTAGTTTCTCTTAGATGATCACATTTGGGAGACATTATAAGTGTCTAGAGCTGATGATAAAACACAAAAAGTTGAGGGTCATGCAAATATGATTTGAACTCAGGAAGTTTTTGGCTGAACATCCTTGGGAAAATTAATTCACATCTCTGAGTTTCAGCTTTTCTCATTGCATGCATGCATGCATGCATAAAAAATAAATAGATAGATAGAAACATAGATAGATAACAGAATTTGCAGGGTTTCTATGAACATTACAAATAATGTTAATAAAGGTCCAGATGATAGTGTTTCTTGCGTGAGTCATATTAATTACTGGAGGTAGTGGCGACGGTGCTGGTGGTAGTTTTTGAGACTCCTCCCCACGTAGCCAACATGAAGGTTTTAATTTGCACAAGCACCACTTAGGTCCTCATTTTCTCACAATCACTGATTATAGCAAGCTTCATGACAGATGTGAGCCTTTGCCAGAAGAGGAGACCACATGCATGAATGTGAACACATGACTTTCCGTCTATTAAGATCACTGGGTTGTGCTTCAATTTTATGTCCAGCTCTCAGTGAATCAGTATGAACAACAGATCGAAGAATGAGGGAAATCTAATTTTAGGATAAAGCACTTTAATGCTATTAAAATATTACTAGATACAAAAAGTTTTGTCTTTAAAACACTCATTTTTCTGAAACTCCCTAAAAGAACAAAAATAACAATTTTCTCAGAAATATCAAACCTTCAGTAGAGCTGAAGCCAAAAGAATCTTTTAAAGAGAAATTGAGTATTTCCTAGGAAAGCTATGAACAATTAAAATTCTCAAAAAGAACTCATTCACATTTCACATTTCATATACATATGAGCACTAAATTATTGTGATTATTGACACATAAAAATGGAGTTGACAATCACGAGTTTTATTTCATGTATGATAATGGGAAAAATAGTTTAATACCCCTTAATAAACAGATTCTTATTTTGAGCACACTTTAAAGGTTCACTTATTCTGTATCACCTTCATTCACACTTTTTGTTCTTCTCTTTCTTTAACCTAACTATGAACCCACCTCTATAAAAATGTTGATACAAATAGTAAGTACATTTTTCAGAATTTGCGTAGTAACCAACTGCAGTTAACAATGCCAAAGTATCTCAGTGTGTCTACCCACCACAAACTAAGATTAAAGAAATACTGAGAAAAGTGAATCTTCTGCCAACAAACTCAAATTTGAGAAACTTTCCTTTCCCTTGGCTGAATTTTTTGGTCAACTTGCAAGAGACTATTTCCTGCCATACAGAGAAGTAATTAGGTATTTATTAAATGGAAGTTTTGGCAAGATGGTGAATTATATCACAAGTGCAGTTATACTCTTGTTCATGCTCTCAGCATTGGGAACAATTTTCCATCCTTCAAAATTATATTCCAGAATCTCACATAATATATTTCCATTACATGTTCGCACAATAAATGAAACACAAAGTGAAAAATATGGTCTTACACATTGTGCTGTAGGTGGATGTCATGGTGATTTTAAAATACAAGTTTATATTTCTGAATAAATTGAATCCTAGTTAAGTCAGGGTAACATCTTTAATAGTCTTACCCACATGGATGAGGTGAAGATCTTATGTATTGTTATTAAAGCTAGTGGTTGAAACCATGCTCCAGTGAAATATTATACCTAAAAGTAATGCTTCTGGAAAGGTTCATGTGAAGAATGCTTTTAAGTGAAAAGCTATATATACATATTAAATTACATTTTAAACATGATTGAAGTGTTTTCTCTCTAAAGGTATATTGTAGCAAGTTCTTTGTTACAAGAAAACAATTATTCCCTTGAGAAATCGGGCTTTCATTAATTAAAAACAAACTTGTCAACCAAAATTTTAAAAAATTTAGCATTAATTAAAGTGGATCATATTAGGAAATGTGTTTGCTTTTGGACTGAAACCTTATTTTTAGTGAATCTGTGAATCACCTTATGTAGTTTTCACGATAATGATTTTACCACCAGCAAATCCTAAACCACTGAAATAATTCTAGGCCTCCAACAAATATAAATGCAAGTAAACAAACA
Source organism: Taxidea taxus jeffersonii (assembly GCA_003697995.1). Lineage (NCBI taxonomy): Eukaryota > Metazoa > Chordata > Mammalia > Carnivora > Mustelidae > Taxidea > Taxidea taxus. The sequence goes on along the minus strand of ML105110.1, from coordinate 139,890 downwards.
AGCAAATATATAAATAAAACCATACTACTGGATGTGAACTAAAATGACAACAAAAAATAAAATTTCAGATAGTATTTTTTTTTAATTTATGATATGGTCACAAGTGTTTTACTATCAGTTTTTTAAAATCCCCTAAAAATAAATAAAGAAATGAAACTATATCATGAGTCTATATAATTTTGCCCCCTTCCATCCAGCCCTCTTTTCACTGCAGCCCAAAGCTTGCAACTGAATAACTGCTAATTAGAAGAACTGGACACATTAAGCAGAGAATTAAAATGCACTTATTTCAAAAAATCATTCACTGCTGTGGAAGGGGAACTGAGGTTAGTCAATATATATAGGACTGTTCTAATAATACTAAATAGGTGTAGCTTATTCTAAATTTTTTTCAGTCAAAAAAATCTAGATTGTTTATTAAAACATTCAGAAGGATTTTCTTTCATCTTACAATTTAGCTTCCTTCTATTTATTATCAGTTTGATTGTTTTGTGAATTTGTTTTCTTAAATAACAACTGTATCTTCACATTTATTTTTCTTTTCAGAATTTTCATGAAAATTCAGAGACTTCAGCAAAAGGTAAAATATACATGTACCCACATTAAAAAAAACAAGTTATAGAACCCAAGATAATTCATTTTTAATTTTTCCTCCAAATATCAAGGTAACACACAGAAATATTTTTTGAAGTGAAATGCTTTGCTAAAACTCTTTTTACTGATGGAAATTATTATTCTGCAAGTGAATAAAAATCCACTCTCTAAACTTCTAGCCTGACATTTTTAAGAAGTCAAGAGATCTATAAAAATGAAAGGAATACTGAAAATATTCTTAAAACCATTCCAAGAAACCATAAAATTTTATTTAGCTAATTATATTTTGATGTAAGAGAGTCAGAAAAGTAGCAGATGTCTTTCTTCAAAGTCGCTAATTTCAGATTTAAATTCAAACTCTATTTGAAAGACCAATCTAACATAATATGCAGGAGGATTAGGTTCTGGAATAATCAAGTGTTCACAGAGGCTCTAAGCCTATAAAACTGCAAGCCACAGGAGGACTTTGCCTCTACAGAAAATAGTGGGTGAGTGATAGTGTGATGTAGAGCAAGGGACCCAGCTTTTGGAATCTGGTTAATGTCAACTCTGCCATTTTTTGACTGTCATCTTAGAGAATTAATTCTTTGATCCTAAGCTTCCCTGATATGCACAGAAGACATGCTAGTACGTAATGTGCAGGATGTGGTCAGAGTTGTTCCTGTTTGCAAAAGCAAATGGTATTGCATATTAACACTCTGAGTAGCCCAAGGAAACTCACTCACAGATGTTCAACTCACACTCCAGGTGTAGAGTTCACAGTGAAGTGCAAATGATAACCTCAACCTTCCCTCCAAGCCTTTGTCATTTTTAGGAGAAAGTTATGGGCAGAGGTGGTATCTTCTCAACTCTAATTTACACCACTCAAAAGAAGACACAATTACATGTGAAGAACCCCTCACTTCATATCACAGAATTAAATGGGATGGCAGAGAGTATGGAAAAAAAAAAACAAACTATGTAAAAATCTCTATTCCAGACACTCATTAAACTCCAGAACATCATAAAGGGAAGGAAAAGATAGACATCCGCTAACAATATCACTAACAGAGCCCAAGTGATAAATAATCAGTCAACAAGCTGGAGGTATGCTTATATGGAATTGTACCTCTCTTCGTTTATTTTAGGAATGTTGGAATAAAAATTCCTTCAGCCCATATTCCTCAGGGGTTGGGATATAAGATCTCACAAAACTGTATAGGAATGTTCCCAAAGGTTTATATTCATGCTAAATCATAACAGATTCTAATTAATATATTTTAATCAAATATATATAGTCGCTGTTTCTCAATTTTTGATACTATAACTCTTTCCCCAGAGTAAAATCAGGTGTGACAAACATTATAACTCCATATTTCACCACCAAGCCCACTATATTGAGTCTCTAGCACATTTCACATAGTTCTGGTAGTAAAACATAATGCATAAGCACACATCTCTATACTATCTCAAAAAAAGCAAATTATAACCAAGAACTGTATTTCTGCACAAGAAGTCAAGAGCAGAGTTTGAATAATTATCCAAATAATTAAGATCTCCCAAAATATATGCTGGGGCTTGAATTAATAAAATCTCTGACCCAACCTTATGATTTATTTTAGATGTGTATTCATTTGCACAAGATTGGAGATTATTAACTAGAAGTTTGCACTTCCTGCTTCAGAGTACCAAACAGCACAATGTGGGAACTGGGAAATATGTTTCTATAAATTTATAATTTCCTGCCTCTGTTGTTCAGGAGAATCCTTTGGTAGGCCTCTAGAGTTGGATGAGTTCTCTTTTTAAAAACTATTTTTACGCTACTTTACTCTTGTTTTATTAATTGCTACTGCTGATTTCTCAGAGAATTTTAATTAGAGCTCTTTCATGCTGCTTGTCCTCTCAGACTGTTTTAACAAAGAACACCACTTTAAATAAAATTTGGCCATCTTATAAATTTTGTACAAATTTATGAATAAGTAAGTGAATAACAGCATGTGTTGAACAACAACAACAAAATGTTTAATTATGGACAGACCTACTGAGGGGCAGAATGTGGGAAGAAGCTTCATGATGAAAAGTCCTGTTTTTTGAGTAGCCAAACTGCTACTGGAACAGGGCAGACTAACAGAGGAAAAAGCTGGCTCTTTGTATTATTTTCTTTGGAAAACAACTAGAAACTACAAGCAATTTGTGCTTCAGAAACAATTTGATGGGGCACCTGGGTGGCTCAGTTTTGCGTGCCCGCCTTCAGTTGAGGTAACGATCCCGATCCTGGGATCCCGGGATCAGGCCCTTCATCAGGCTCCCTGCTCAGCGGGAAGCCGGCTTCTCCCTCTCTCACTCCCCCTGCTTGTGTTCCCTCTCTCACTGTGGCTCTCTCTGTAAAATACATAAATAAAATCTAAAAACAAAAACAAAAAAAGAAACAACTTGATGAGGAAGTGCATGTGTTTGAAAAAACAGCAGTGCCGCCTGACTTGGCTTGGCACGCATCAAATCACACCAAATCACAGACGTTTTTAAGAAGGAAATTTCTAAAGATCTGCTTACTCATTCTCTCAATGACTCCTCCCTCAGCTGCCTGCAGGTCCGGTCACAGTGTTCCTCTCTGAGTAGTTGGGGGCGCTCCAAGCAGACCCGGAAGTGCACAGTGCCACCGCCACTGTGGGCGGGGCCGTGTGCCGCAGGGATGTGTGGGATCCCATCTGGGACCCAGAACAAGGTCCTGATCAACATGTGGGCGGGGCCGTGTGCCACAGGGGTGTCTGGGACCACAACTGGGATGGATGAGAACAACGTCCTGATCAACTTGTGGAAGCGGAACCTGGAGTCTGGAGAAGAACTAGGCTCCCAGGCTGGACCACTACAAAGGCAAGGCCGTGCATCCCATCTTCCTCATCAGGTACTCCCAGTACCACATGGAGGCCTCCTCGCCAGAGGGTTTCACTACCGACTGCCCTAGGTGGCAGAAGGGCAGAGCTAACGGATGTCCGACTTGCAAGCTTGGCGTTGAGGCGTAATAAAATCGAACATTCCTCCGAGACCAAGTCGATAGAAACCACGACATCATCTGCAAACACGTGTCAGAGGCCTGCAAAGTTAGCACAGACTTGCAGAGGGAAGGCGCCCCCATCTAGCCTAAGGAGTCCAAGTCTCAGTGGAAGCCAGAGACCGAGGGTATTAGGAAGACAGAGTCCGAAGGGAGGTGTCTTCCCAAACCATCCACCCGGCAGACGCCAGGCAGCAGAACAGTTTGAGATCTTCCGCCATGCAGTGTTTCGCAACCTGGTGTGTCTGGCGCCACGCTTCCTCCACAGGGCTGGCTCCGCCTCTCCCAGTACAGCTGCCTCATTATCCACTTGGTGGTCCCGCACACTGACCACGTAATGCTCAGGACTTTCGGGGACACAGGGCTCAGGCCTCCTGACAAGATCTCCTGCTCCAGAGGGGGGCCTTGAGGCTCCGCTCTCCTCTGCTCTGTGCCCAGCTCCGTGGGTGCCACTGTGGGTCCTCTCCACAGGCTAAGCTGTGGTTCTGTGGCATTTCTTCAGGTTGAAGTGGCAAAATAGCAAAAATATCTAAAATGTGGCATTTCAGCACGTCACGTTCTTCTGGCCCAGGATGGGAAAGGATGGCTTTCAGATCAGATCAGCCTGATTTCTTTCTCAGGGTTTTCTGCTTTACATGGGTCTACCAGAATGAACCCATAGGATTTAAGGCCCTTTTCCAGGACTGGACAAAGCCTGACCGAGGCTGTATGAGGACGACAGACGGATGCACACCGAGGGGTCTTTGACCATGACCACAGCTAGCTGTGCCAGCCCTCCGGAGACTCCTTCAGCCAAGGCCGTCAGGAATGAGGAACTCCGAGGAGGGCACCAGAGCTTCCATTCAGAGCTTATTTCACTTCATACAGTCTTTTCATTTCCTAAACCCTTTAATCGCTTAAATATTTGTCAAAGATATTCCTGATCTGGCTTAAAAAATAATAACGTTTGGGCTTTTGTATTTGAGTTTACTCATTTAACTTTTGAAACACTACTACAGTGGAATATTAAAAACAATCACGGGGCGCCTGGGTGGCTCAATGGGTTAAGCCTCTGCCTTCAGCTCAGGTCATGATCCCAGGGTCCTGGAATCGAGCCCCACATTTGGCTCTCTGTTCAGCAGGGAGCCTGATTCCCCCTCCCCCTCTGCCTGCCTCTCTGCCTACTTGTGACTCCTCTGTCAAATAAATTTTTAAAAATCTTAAAAAAAACTCCAACCACAAGTCATGAGCATATTAATGTATGTGCATATTAATGCATACAAAATGTCAGTAATGAGAATTATTAACTGGCCCCATTAAGAGGTCTGACACTGAGTTCCACCCATGGGATAAGGTTCGTCATCTTCATAAGCTTCTCCATTGTAATGTGTCATCTTTCCTGATTTTGATTTCTAAGTTCATAACCTGTACTACCTGGTCCATTGCATCAGTCTTTTCTTCCGTACTGTCAGTTTTTCCAAGAAAGAGAGTTTATTGGGGAAACAAAAGCCAGGAAAATTTACCTTAAATTCAGTGTTTAGGTCTTTTCATGTGGTTTAGGATAAATTGGTATGCCTTTATCTAGTACGTCCTTGGAACTATTAGCCCCTTGTCCTTAGTCATTATTTTTTTTCATTTTTCTTCCTTTGTGACAAGTCACTTTTATGAATAATCAATAAACCTCTCTTAAATAACTAACAGTGAAAGTTAAGTAAAGCTTTGATTTTGAAGAGATTTAGTAAGCATCTTAAATCTTTCATTTCAGGCTTATTTCAGATCCCAGCCAGGTAGTATTACTGATCTCTTTTCACAGCAGGGCAATGTATATGATTAGTGTTCAGGTAATGGTTAACATCATAGCACAGTCAAGTGTATTATGATTAATTTTTAGATAGGATTTGTTTGAAGAACTTACAAGTCATGTAGAAAACCTGTTCGTTGTCTGAAAATTAATTCTAAACAAATCATAAACTAGAACAAAAATATTGCAAATTATAGAGTGCCAAATTAGTAATCCAAAACTCTGATTTATGATTAAAGTCCATGCTTCCAAGATTTTTGGAACTGAAGATATGAAAGCTTATTGATTATCTATACTACTATCAGCTAATTCAGGCTGCATACAGAGGCACAGATGGCTAATTGGCTTCAGTTGGTGGATGGTCATTTTAATTAAATTTTACTTAAAATTTATCATAAGAAATTTCAAAGCTATAATTGGTGGCTTATAATAAGTATGGTCCTTCAAAGATGACCTGATTTCTATCTTTTTTTCCTCCCTTAGGCTTGATAGAGAAAGTGACAAGTAAACTATCCAGGTCAATCTACCAGCTTATCAATGCCTATTGCTACAGCTTTTATGCAGATTTCCAGCCTCTAAATGCACCTGATGAGATTTCCTATGTAAATCCTGGGCTCCATTCCCACCTTAGCTTCACAGTGTATGCAGTTCACAACATTCCAGAGATTTGGGTGCACAGGTAAGTGGTGGTGAGTTTTTCATAAAAAGGTGAATTTTTACATGGTTTCTAATTAGAATTTATCTTGTTCTTATTTGCAGGAGCAAATATTTCATAAAAATTTTGAAATTTAACCAGTATAGATTTATCTTAAAACCATTTTTAAGAGCTTCATTCCCAAATGCACATTCCTTTTCCCTCAGTCTTTTACCATTCTCCATATTAAAAATTGCTGCATATTGCCAGTATATCATTAGGGAAACAGAAACTGCTCATTCTATTTAGTGATTGTCCTAATTTTTTAAATATTTGAGTTTAAATGACTAATGCTAATTAATAGAACTGAGAGAGAGAGAGAGATAGCACACACAGGGAGTTGTCACTCTGATATCTACGAAGTTATGAGTGGTAGATATTTTGTGAAATTAGTACCTTGATAAAAGGAGAATTAGCCAGGAGTTATTTGAGTTACAATGGAAATTAACCACAAGTATGCATGGAGGAGCATTGCTAGATTTTAGGTTGGCTCTATTATATAGTATTTTTTAAATAACATCATTAGATTAATATTACAATCACTTTTAAATTCCTTATAGATTAAATCTATAAGAAAATGTGGATTAAATCAATTAAAGTTAATAAAGGAATAGTAATTTATAAATGGATTTACTGTACCCACTGCATTTAGCATCTCAAAGAAAAGCTGAAACCATTTCAGTAAAAAAGAGAAAAAATTGCTATATGTATTTTTGCAAGTAACTGACCTGTACACATAGTTATAAACTTAATTGGAAAGAAAAATTTACCTTTGTATGTAAAAATCTTTACCTACGTATGTACACATACGCATATTTCTTTAAATCCATGGGATGAGGGGTCCCTGGGTGGTTCAGTTGGTTAAGTGTCTGCCTTTGGGTCAGATCATGATCTCAGGATCCTGGGATTCAGCCCTGTGTCTGGCTCCTTGCTCAGTAAGGGGTCCGCTTGCCCCTCTCTCTCTCTGCCCCCAGCCCTGTTTGTGCAAGTGCAAGCCCTCTCTCTGTCAAATAAATAAATAAAATCTTTAAAAATCTATCAGTCATTTAGTCCATGAGATGAGTATGTAAAAAACACTATCTAGCTACGTACACATGCACATATTTCTTTAAACCCACAGGATGATTCTTTTATGCCTTTACTTTCTTAATTTTATGAAAATTTAAAGACCTGATATATAATATAATAGATTGCTATTCTGATGGTTTCTTACAATATTTAATCATTAATATATACTTTTAATTTTAATTAACATGGAAAAGCTGTATAGCCAGATAAATAAATATATAGCCAGATAAATAAATATAAATAAATATATAGCCAGATAAATAAAGCTATATAGCAAGATAAATAAAACTATATGTGCAAGCCTGCATGTATATATGGTGTGACAGTGTTGTTTATTTTTTCCATTTTTTTCTATTCTCTGCTTCACTTATTTCTGCTATATTTATGATTTTCTTCTTTCTTTTTTCTTTAAGATTTTATTTATTTATTTGACAGACAGAGATCACAAGTAGGCAGAGAGGCAGGCAGAGAGAGAGAGGGGGAAGCAGGCTCCTCATGGAGCAGAGAGCCCGATGTGGGGCTGGATCCCAGGACCCTGGGATCATGACCTGAGCCAAAGGCAGAGGCTTTAACCCACTGAGCCACCCAGGCGCCCCCTTTTTTCTGTTCTTAACACATTTAAAAAAACTCTATTCTTTTTTCTCCCCTTACCACACTTTATGTTATTGATATCACAAATTACATCATTTTGTTTTACATATTTTTATAATTATAGTTTTTTAATACTTTGCCCTTTACTTTCTATACCACAGTTAAGAGTGGTTCATGCACCATTACTAAAGTATTTTACTGTATTCTGTATTTGTCTACATATTTACCTTGACCAGTGACCTTTGTACTTTTGTATGCTTTTGTGCTTCTCTAGCTAGCATCTTTTTATTTCAGATTTGAAGACCACTGTTAGCCGTTCTTGTAAGTCAGGTCTTGTGTTAATGAAATTCCTCAGGTTTTGTTTCTCTGGGAAAGCATTTCTTTCTCCTTTATTTTTGAAGGACACTTTTGCTAGAGCAAATATTCTTGACTAGCAATTTTGTCTTTTAGAACTTTGAATATATCATCCCACTCCCTTCTGTCCTGTAACGGTTCTTTCTGCTGAGCAATCTGCTGATGAACTTACGAGGTCTCTTTTTTATGTGGTGGATCACTTTCTTCTAGCTGCTTTCAAAATTCTTTGTCTTTGACTTTTAATAATTTGATTGTAATGTGTTTTACTGTGCTTGTCTTTGGGCTTATCTTAGGTTGGTTTGTGGAACTTGAATCTGGATGTCCCATTTCCTTATATACAATTGAGAACATCCCATCTATTATTTCTTTAGATAAGCTTTCCACTTCTTTTTCTTCTCCTCCTGGGACTCACATAATGTGCGTATTTGTCTGGTGGATGGTGTCCTGGAAGTCCCCTAAGCTTTCTTTATTCTTCTTAATTCTCCTTTCTTTTTGTTCCTTTGATTGGATAACTTCAAATGACCTGTCTTTGAGTTCACTGATTCTTTCTTCTGCTTGATCAGGTCTACTCTTGAACCTTTATAAAGATTTTTTTTTTTAATTCAGTTATGTGCTTCAGTTCCAAAATTTCTGTGTGATTCTTTTTAATATTTTTTGTCTCTTTGTTTATAATCTCATTTTGTTCATGCATCATTTTCCTGGCTTGTTGAGCATTTTTATGATGATTATTTTATGATGATAATTCTTCATCAGGTAACTTATATGCTTTGATTTATTTAACATTGGTTTCTGGAGATTTATTTCACTGCTTTTGTTGAGCCATATTTCCCTCTTTCTTTGTATCCCTAGTTACTTTGTACTGGAGTCTATGCATTTGAAAAAATATAGACTTTATAGGTTGGTTTCATACAGAGAAAGAATGTCACCAGTCAGCACAACTAGAAACTCTGAGGTCTTTCAAATCTTTTCTCTTCTCTGGATTTGTGTGTGTAAATTCCTGATTAGAGAGGTTTTGCTTATACTTCAGGAGCTCATAATTTTTTGTTGCCCCTCATATCTGTCTATGGCTCTTCAAGTTTGTGGGTGCTACTGTAAGCTCACCAGCTGTTTTTGTTTGTTAATTATTTTAGGATTTTATCTATTTATTTGAGAGAGAGAGAGAGAGAGAGCATGAGCAAGGGAGGGGCAGAAGGAAAAGCAGACTCCCCACTGAACAGGGAGCCTGATGGGGGATCATGACCTGAGCTGAAGGCAGACTTAACTGACTTAAAACTGAGCTTTACTGACTGAGCCAGCTGGGAGCCCTACCCCCAGCTGTTTTTGGTTCTCAGCTGTTCCCTGGTATCCTGAGTATGCCAGGTCCCATCCATGCTATGAATTAGGTAAGACAGAAACCAGTCCTTCAGGCTGCCACCCAAAAAGCTAGAACATTGGACACACACTCTGATTTTTTTTCTCCCCCAGTAAAAGCCAGAAGTTGAACACTTTTTCCTGTTCATTTTGCACTGAAATGAGAAATTTTTCTTCCTGTTCATTTCGCACCGAGAATCCAGAAGTTGGGTTTTGTTGTTGTTGTTCATTTGCACTGAGTTGAGGATTTTTTTTCCTGTTTGTTTTGCACTGAGATAGCACAGTGGCAAGTGAGCTTGTTCTAGTTCAAACTATTGGCTTTGCTCTCAGAGGGCCCCATTGGCAACCATTCCATTCAGCATTTATATTTAGGCAGGGCTAGCTTCTGTCCTTTTAGTCCCTTGGATAACCTCTTAAAAGGTCTACATACTAGACATATGTTCCAGTCTTCTCTTTCCCACCCCAGGGAAAAGCTGGGAGTTGGGAGTTTTCTCCTGGTTCTACTGCACTCTGTCAGGGAAGGAGTTCTGGAAAAGGAGTGCCACACATTCTCCTATTGATTTCTGTGTGGCTCGTTTACACTTGCCTAGAGTGCAAGAGCTTCTTGTTTCTGAATTCCTCACAAAGGGAATTGGTCTGTGTATGGTTGAATTGGTGCTTCCATGGTGGAAAGAGAATCTGGGACTTTCTTCTGTACCATTTTGCAATTGTCATCCAACATAACTTTTTAAAGTAATTTTTAAAGCATACTTTAATAAGCAGATATAACTTTATCATTAGACTTTTAACTATAAAAATAATTGACCCATATAGAAAACTGGTTTCTTTATAGCTTTCAGCTTATTGAATCATTTTTTTTTTTAAGCTATAAAGCATTTTCTTTTTCCTGTTGGCTTACATATGCTGGAAAGAAGTTGTGCCAAGTGAGAAGCTACAGAAATATTCCAGTCAAAAAATTGTTTTTTCTCCTGGTCAACTGGAATGAAACGTAAGTTTAATCTTTATTTTGGCAATATCGTTTATCTAATAAAGATCAAGGATTCCTTTTTTCTCCTTTTTTTTTTTAAGTGGAAAGTGTGTTTTTTGTTTTTTTTTAATATTGCCAGTTGCGGGGTGCTTGGGTGGCTCAGTGAGTTAAAGCCTCTGCCTTGGGCTCAGGTCATGATCCCAGGGTCCTGGGATCGAGCCCCGCGTCAGGCTCTCTGCTCAACTGGGGGTCTGCTTCCTCCTCTCTACCTGCTTCTCTCCCTGCTTGTGATCTCTGTCTGTCAAATAAATAAATGGATAAAATCTTTAAAAAAAATATTGCCAGTTGGTGTGATTCAGTGATGTGACAAATATGCTCATACTAATAGATAGCTGACCATATAGTTCAATAGATTAAAGGTACATTTGGAAATCTAGACAAGCGTCCAATCCACATTACTAAACTGATCAAAAAGGGGAATTGAAAAAAAAGAATCATTAATCATTCACAGACTGTGGATATAAGAGATACTTTCTATTTGGGGTTGAGGGAAGTAGATTCTAGGTATAACAATGAAGAAAAAATTGCCCAGTAACATGGAATCTCCACTTTCCCATTAAAGCCAATTATAAATTTATTTAAACAGTCAAGTTTTTTGATAATAATTATCTATGCATGTGTAATTTACCATCTGATTTTGGTTGATTGGCTCCTACTTTCTCATTTTATAGAGATTTATTAAATCAAGAAGAAAAAAAGTACCTTCTTGACACAATTCATTCCTTCTTGCTCTCTTCTGTCCCCTCCCTTTTCCTCAAGTCCTTACTTTACTCAGAATCTCAGAGTGTTCATAGGCCCCATCTATGGCTACATCATGATTACTTCCACTTTTCCGTGCTGTTCCTATTACAGTACTCCACTAGCTTTCAGTCATTTCTGTGGGATCACCAGTGCTGCACTGATATCCAGTTTTCTTCCCACCTCAAACAGAAGAAAACTAATTTACATCTCATCAGCACTTTACCAGATCTGACTTTCTTGGAAGATGATTTGACTCCCCAATATTGAGCTTTTTCACTGGGAAATATGTGCTAAAATTTCTGGGACTCAGGATGGTGTTAGGTGGCACGACTTATCCTAATCTTAATGTTACCACAATCAATGACATGTGGCCTTTAATTTTTACATACTCCATGGTTCCTTCTATACAAAAGCAATTCCTCCTTCCACTAGGACCATGACAACATTTATCTTCCCTTCTTTGGTTAGGTTCTTAATTCCTTTGACCAAAGATCTGATCTTCAATTACAAAATCCTCTTCTATTGCACAGAATGAGTTCTGCTTGTAAAATTCATCAGTGGTTCCCCAATTCTTGTAAGGTAAAATACAAATCCTGTGGTTTGGCCCCTATCCTGCACCTTATCTCTGATGTTAGCCCCACTCCATGGTGCTGCACCCAGTCATTCTGTATCTGATCTGTTTACCCTAACTATGAACTATGCCTCTGCTTAGGGTCCTCCATCTGTCAAGAGCACAGTGCCTTTACTGTCCATCATGGGACCACCTAATTATCTTTCAAGGTACTCTTTTGCCTTCTCTGCAAACTCTTTTTTGTGGCATTAGAGATAATTGGCCATTTCTCACTCCACATTTATGCATTCTACATGTCTAATACAATACTCTTAACCTTACATTCCAAACTTGTTTCCACGGATAACCATCCTGGACGATCCTTTTCAGTTCCAGTTGTTCAAGTCGCATCTTTATCTTGAATCTCCTCTTAGATCCCATGTCCAGTAAATCCTACAGGCTCTCCCTTCAAAATATTTCTAGAGTATTACTTCTCATCACTTTCATTAGTCTAGTCCCCCATTCTCTCTCCCCTGAATTACCATAGTTCCTATATAATGGTCTCCCTTCTCTTGCACCTCTATAGTCCCTCTCACACAGTGGCTAAAGTGACTTCTTTTAAAATGTAAATCAGGCTATGTTATTATTCTGTTTTAAAATCCTGAAATGGCTCCATTTCACATCACAGAAATCCTTATAATGGTTTACTGCTATATATCAGTATTAAAAGGAAAGTTCTAAACATATGACTTTTTTTTTTTAAAGATTTTATTTATTTATTTGTTAGAGCGAGCACAGGCAGACAGAGAGGCAGGCAGAGGCAGAGGGAGGAGCAGGCTCCCTGCCGAGCAAGGAGCCTGATGTGGGACTCGATCCCAGGACGCTGGGATCATGACCTGAGCCGAAAGCAGCTGCTTAACCAACTGAGCCACCCAGGTGTCCCAACATATGACTTTATTAAATCTCTCATTTTCACTATGAAAAACTTACTCTGGTCTTAGGAAAACTATCTCATATAGCAGAAGAAAACATTTCAGAAAAATTTTAATGTTTATTCATTTTTCAACTGCAAAGTAAGGCAAATATATAGTTAAAACTTGAGCTCTATGCCATCTGCTTACATAAAAAAAAGCAATTCAACTTCACTTATTGATTTGTCCCTTAAAGTATTTTCCTTCTTTTTTTTTTTTGTCCAAAAGTTCATTCCTTTGATTTTTCAATAGCTATGTAGAAGTTAAAAAAAAAAAAAGATTTTCCAGCAAGTGTGAGATTATTCTGGATTTAAAAACCCATATGTGTTCAAGAAATTAACAAATAACTATTTAGAAAGCATGTATTCTTACCCTAGAAGAATTTATTTTTATTAATAAAAATGACAAAATGGAGATTGACAGTAACTATTCACTGTAACTTATTAAATTTTTGTCATTCTTGATATGAAAACTCGCTAATAAGTGAAGTTATACTTGAAGAAGCCAGACTCAATGAGAAAAAGAACACTAGATTATGTGAGGAATAAAGTGAAATTATAGCTTCCATCCTAGCACAGAAATATGAAAACCGAATAGAAAATCAATTACAAGTGAAGGAGAGAACATTGAAGAAATTATTATGCATCCACAAGATCATCAACATTTTATGTTGAATTTCAGAGCTTCTTCCTGGCTGAGAAGTATGTCTACATTATCTTCAGTGGCTATTTTGAATATGAAAGAATATGAAGGAAAAGAAAAACTTTTGAATACCTAAATGTAAAACAAATAAATTTTTTAATAGTCTAAACTTTGCTAATCTTGAAAAAATAGATTTTCTTTACCATAGTCTTCATTTTATTTCCCTTCCCTACTTTTAACTAGAATTAAATTTCATCTGTCTGTAATGGCTAATATAAATTACTACATTATTGGTTGAATAATGAATGTATTGTTGATGTATTGCCACCATTTGCCACCTATTGTCTTATACAATGTTTGATCCATTATGCTGATAAGGAAAAAATGAGGCTTGTCATAGGGTCAATATTTGAATGTAAATATACCGATCCAAACTTCTGACTTGTCCTCTCTGCACAGCTTACATATTAACATCTCAGAGTTATTATTAATCAATTTCCTCCGTATTTTATACTTCTATATCAGTTAAAGTTATCTACTATAACATAATCTATAAGGCTAGAATTCATCTTTAATTCTTCATTGTCCTATTCTACTAATATGCTGTTAGTCAAATATTAGTTATTCATTTTACCTCTAAAATAGACCTTCTGTCTTCCCTCTTGTTAGCTGCTTTATTGCCACCCTGGATCTGGGGCTCTTTATCACAGGGAAGAGCATATTGAGGAAATGGGTATGTACTTCCTCAAAATCAGTATGGTCACTAGGCTGAATTGATGCCTCATTATTTGTTAGGGTGGATACTGCCCAACCACTAAAAGGGGGTTGCCAGTGTCTTATTTGATACCTTATGTAAGGACTTCTCCCTCATATCCAGATCAGACAGCCAACTCCTACTGTGAGAAAATTACCTGAGGCCTCAGTCAGAACCTTCCAGTTGAACATTGGCTTTGGTCATCATCAGTCCTCCACTAATTACTTACTGCTTAAATAATTTGATGTCAAAATTCAACTGGGAAGCACAAGGCCAGTGGATTCTGTTCATACTCCTCATACATAATACCGTCAGATATCATACAATATAAGCTATCCCATTTGCTCTTCCAGTCACTTTTTTTCTTTTTCCCATCCCTTGATGAATTAGTTCCCCTGAGTTCACTTACCTGCTAACCTCTGTTCAATTTTTCCATTTCTTCCTAGCATTCTCGTTTTCTAGCAAACATATTGCCTCATCTAAGCTTCTTCATGTCTTTGATTTCCTTGTCTCATAAATAGATCTTTCCTAAATGCCATACTTGTCTTGATATTCTTATGATAGAATCTGATCATTTCTGTATAACTGAGATGACTCCAAAAAGGAAAGAAAGGTACTCTTCTCCCTGCCCTCCATTCGAGACCTCAGATCACACTCCCAACTTTCTGTCAAAGCTTTCTCTTATGTCACCTAGGTGTATCCCTTCTAGTCTTTATAGTATCATTTGTAACCTTCTAGACATTCTCTTATATATATTGATGGATTCAGTATCTGAATTCAAATTTTTCTCACCATGAACCATCCTGTGTTTATCTTTGGCCACTTTCTTGGCCAAATATCTACAATCCATCCAGGGTCTGTATTTGGAGTTCCTTCACCTGACTTATCCAGAAATTGGTATGTCCATTACATTTTAGCAACATCCCCCCATGCCTAGGGTTCTCATCATTACCCAGAATGGCTCACATTTAAAATAGTAAACAACTCTATACTTTTAGCTGTCTTGTTCAAATATTCCCTTTTGCCATTAAGGAAAAGCTCAAGTTCCCTTGCCTGGCCTATAGAGTTCTTAAGCATTCTGGCAACTACTTACCTTTTTAATAACATCCTCTGTAACTTCCCCAATGAACTTGACCACATCCCTCGTTCTGTCCACAAAGAGCTACTCACCGTTTCTCAGCTACACCTAATCCTTCCATGCATAAATGACCTTATCTATGTACTTTTCTCTTCTTGGAATATTCTTTTCTTAATCTCCATCTAATTATAGCCAACTGACTCTTTAATCTCCATCTAATTATAGCCAACTGACTCTTTAAGACCCATTTCAAGTTTTTTCCTTCCTTCTCCCATCCCCTAAGACAATGTTAGTCATTCTTTCCTCTATGTTTACCAAGAGCAATTTCCTAAGTCATTAAAATTTTAAAAAATAAGGTTATATGTCAAAATTATAATTAAAGCAATCCCCATTGACTGAATAACCAATCTCATTACTCTATGTATTTCAGCCGTATTTCCATTTTTACAAGATCAAACACAAAAGTTCAAAAGGATCCCTCAATTCAAAAAGTTAATTATATCACATACCATTATATTAAAAAATATCTATGAAAATATCATGGTAACTGGGTAGATAATCTACTTTTTTCTTTTATTTTAAGGATCAATTTTCCTCTTGAAATAAATTCCCTTCCAAGGGAATCCATGCTCACTATAAGATTGTTTGGGATTGTCTATGCAACCAGTAATGCCAATTTATTGGCTTGGACTTGTCTTCCATTGTTTCCAAAAGAGTAAGTATATCATTTGTTCTTAATTAAACTCTTATATCAATAAAAACCTCCTTGGAAATGACTATTTTGTAATATATGGAATAATGAGAAAAAGAAGACATTTTATTCCAAAATTGAGGTAGCTCATATAAATCATGACTATTAAAAGTAGAACTGAAAAGCAAAAATGTATAAATGGCTTTAGAAAGAGGGCTCATGCTCAACTTGTCAACTGGGTCATTTATAATAAAAAAGAATTGTCATGACCAATTTCAATTGCTTTTTCTTCTCTGACCAGCCAGTTTCTCTGGCATTAGTAACTCAGAATGACTTAGATCAATACTGTCATTTAGAAACAATGTGAGTCATGGAATTCTGGCTGAAGTAAAATTATACAGTGTAACTGGTCTGCTGATCTTTATTGCCAAGAAGAAAATATTTGGTAACTTTAAGATGAAATTTTTCAGGAAAGTAAACCAACTATGAGAGATAGTCTGCCAGAACTAACGGCCATTGCAAAATTAACTGTTGACTTAACCATAAGGATTTGGAATAATTAATACTGAGAATATTTGATGAAGTCAGTAACATGGCTTTCTATGCTATTAAAGAAAGACTATTCCAAATAAATCAGCTTAGTTATTTTTCATATGGCAGGACTTGCTTTATAATCGAATTTTGTATTAAGGAGGGCACTTATTGCATGGAGCACTGGGTGTGGTGCATAAACAATGAATCTTGGGACACTGAAAAAATAAAATTAAAAACAAAAACAAGAATAAAATGCAAAAAAAATACAGGACCTTCAAAAAATTAGAATATATATTGTTATTTTAATATTGTTATAAAGAATGTTTATAACATATAAAATGTAATAATATAATAATATAAATAATATAAAAATGCTAAAAAAATTCATCAGTTTTTGTTCCCAAATTTAGTCATTATAAATAAATTATGATCAAAAAAATTGTGATAAATCTTTAAGATCATCTTTGTTGGATTAATTCTGATCTGGTGTGTGTGTGTGTGTGTGTTGCTCTATTACTTGTTTTCATGTACCCATTTCCACATGTATATTTCTTGTTGACAGTAATATATTTATCTTTGTAATAGCTATCATCTAACATTGTACCTTTTATAAATAGGCAATCAGGGAAGGTTTGTTTGTTAAATTGAACTAGAAAAAAATCAACTCTATAGGTGATTTAGAATAAAGTAAAATTTCAAAAGTCTATAAGAAATTCTTGAATTCTGAGCTGCCTGGCTGGCTCAGTCAGCAGAGCATGTGACTTTTTTTTTTTTTTTAAGATTTATTTATTTATTTGAGAGAGAGGGAGAGAGAAAACATGTGAACAGGGGGTACTGGCAGAGGGAGAGAGAATCTCAAGCAGACTCCCCACTGAGCATGGAGGCCAAGGTGGGGCTCTATCTGATGACCATGAGATTATAACCTGAGCTGAAATCAAGAGTTGGATGCTTAACTGACTGAGCCATCCAGGTACCCCAGGCAGGCGACTCTTGATCCTAAGGTTGGTAGGTTCAAGCCCCACATTGGGTGTAAAGATTACTTAAAAATTAAAATAAAAAAAAGAAACAGTTTAGTCCTAAGAGGAATGCCTACTGATGTTAGCAGATACTTCAAAAATCTGATTTATGGTCTAAGAACTTTGATTACTTTCTCACTAGGAGCAGCTCTCCAAGTACCCTTCCTTTTCCTGAGTGAATTTCTCTCAAGTTTCAGCTGCTGTATTTGTAACATCTAGCATGTTTGTAGAATAAAAATTCTAGTCATTTACTGAAAAAATTCAGTTCATTTTATTCCCTTCTATCATCTAATATATTACTTTGCACAAAACATGCAATCAATAAACATTAAATATATAAGAAGTTTAGAATATATCTGTCTTTCAGATGAGATTGGGTGCGTTCAAGGTGGTATGGCCGTAGACTATATCTGTCTTTCAAACTAACCTTCAAGACTTTTTTCTAGATAGTTATGATAGTAAAAACATTGCCTCCATGTTGTTTTGTCATGTATCACTTACCATTAGTAAACATTTTTATGTGAGTGCTCATCTTTAGTAATGTCATCTGGGACTGATAGTAGGTGGTGTTTTCCTAAGGGAAAGAGATTGAAACTGTGGATGATGAGACATCATATCAGAAAACAAAACTTACTTCAAAGAATACTTTGATAAGCATTTATCAAAAAGATCACTTTTCCAAAAGTGATCCAAAAAGATCACTTCTCATGAAAACCAAAAGATCACTTCTCATGAAAACCAGAAAATCTGCTCCTCTCCTGGGCTAAACAATTCAAAAAAATCCAGATCTTTTCAAGACATCAAAAATCCATCGTGTAGGGCAATTAGGGAATGTAATGACTCCCACTGTGTTCATTGCTCTGAGTGACAGAGATTCTGACCCAATTTATTTGATGCAGATATTTCCAGATCACAGCAAATAAGTCACTTAATTTCATTTCCTATCATGGAATGACCCCTGTCCATAAACATTTCATATTAAATCTGTCATTTATTACAGTTTGACTTGCCCATACCTAACCATGTGAAGTTGTCACAAACACTTATATCTCTATTTTTTTCCAACCTACACACAACCTGAAAATATGCCGAATTAAAGGCTTCCTATCCCTTTGTCATTTCCAAAGTGGTTTTCAGAAGGACCACAGGTGATTAAACTCAGATATATCGCTTATGGCTGCATCAGGAATGTCTATAAATAAAAATAAACAACATTTTGAAGCACACAAATTCATGTTCAGGTCTATGAAAAACATCCAAAGTACAAAGATAAAAGTTTGCCCACAGAAGTTTTATAATCCTCTTTTTTGCAGATAGAACTTCCATTGCATTTATACTCACAGTGCCTCCACACTGCAATAAGAAAGGGTTTTTCTCATCTCAACAGTTTCTGTGAGCTACCTTCCCTACTTAAATTCAAAACTAGTGTGGAGTTACTTAGGGTTTCTAAATTTTGGTAAACTCTTTCAATACAAAAGTCTTCAACATGGAGCAATAGATTCCCCTGGGGAGATTTTAAAATAAATCCCAAACCCAAGTGTTCCCAAATATTCTGATTTAAAGTGGTCTACAGTGGGGTCCAGGTATCAGTATTCTCAAAGCTCTCTGGGAGTGTTAAAGACCAGAAAACTTAGAATCTTTTCAGATTTCCAAAAGAGACCCAAAACAAATCTTAATTTCAAAACAACTTGACTCCTCAGATTGTTGCCTATGTTGCCAACCCTGACCCCACTGTATCTTACCATTTCAGATATATCCTCAAAATCAAATATTAAAAAAAGTTGTGGGTGAGAATTCCTTATTGTCTACCCTTCCTATCCAAGAGAGACCCACAGAGTGCAAATAGAACAAATACCTCATTTACAGATGAAGATCTCTATTATAAAGGAAGGTTAAATGACTTTTCTATAAGTCTGGTGACTAGAATAGAACAAGAACCAGAATGTAAGTTTGACTTCTCTCTACATGTGTTACTACCTTAATCTGCTGCCCTTTCTGCCCTTAGGTGTCACACCTTGCTCCACGAATGCACTGTGACAGTCTCAACAACCTACAAGAAGCTTCTACCTCAGCTTTGCCTGCACTCTACTCTTGGGCATGAAACCTATTAGACCTATAATCAGCAGAATCCCAAAGACTTTTATAACATCAGATCTTATGGACATGCTGGCTTCCTGTATCTGGAGTCTTTTCTATTCTTGGGTCCAGAATGCCAAGCCATAATGCACATAATATCCTATAACTAAAAGTGACAATTTTTTTGTTGAAATCTTTTATTTTATAGCTATAGGACCAGGGGCCCAGAGAGGGTAAACCAGCCCATCAGTTCCGGTGCCACAGATTTGGGGTTGGCCTTTCTAGGCATAGGAATTTAAATAATATTGAAATCGAACAGATCCTTAAAGATATTCCAGAATCAGTATTTTGAAATGTTATATTTAGCAGTGTGTCCCTTTTTCTAATGGCATCTAATTCAAAATCTCAGAGTATAAGAGTGATAACCAGTTTATTTTTTTTGTTGGGTGAGGAATGGGAGAAGGGGAGAATTTAAAATCCTGGCATCCAACCTATTTGCTCTCTCCTTACCACCTTTCTAAAGTGCACCTCCAACCATCAAGCCGTAGGAAAACAAACAGAAGAAAACAAACCACTGATTTTATTCAAGAAGTTCAAAGAAGTTAAACTTAGCCTACATAATGAAGATAGGGTACAGATGTCCTGATATAGTCTAGTGGTTTTTTTTTTTAATTTCTTCACAAAAGAAGCTATTTCCCATTTCCTATCTTCATTATGTAGTTAATTGTTTGCTTAATGTTAAGTTGACTTAATAAACCTTCTAACAGTAATAAAATAAAAACTACTTTGGTCCCCACTGGCCTGTGTATTAGAAGTTTCCATTTTCATCTTCTTCCTGAGATCACCATCTTAGATGTGTTCTCTTCACATCTTAATTCCACTAATCATCTTTATCATCACCATATTTTCTATTTATAGAAGTCTTTGGGAATTTATTAGATATTACAGACATTAATATATTAGGATATATTAGATATTACAACTATCTGTTTGTAGAGATGTTCACAATATCTCAAACGATGTTTAAGTACAATCCATTATCAGAAAGTAAATTAGCTGGGGCACCTGCATGGCTCAGTTGTTAAGGGTCTGCCTTCGGCTCGGTCATGATCTCAGGGTCCTGGGATGGAGCCCCCCCATCGGGCTCCCTGCTCAGCAGAGAGTCTGCTTCCCCCTCTCCCACTCCCCTTACTTGTGTTCCTTCTCTCATTGTGTCTCTTTCTGTCAAATAAATAAATAAAATCTTTAAAGGAAAAGTAAATTAGCTAATATTAAGCATACAGAGAGCCCAAAGAATGGTGCCAAACATCTTTTTCCTCTTGAATTGCCTTGAAATATGTCTTATATAAGCCTCACTTGGACAGCTAAGAGTTTAGTCTCAGTATTCTCTATTGCTTGTTAAGTCTCTTCATTCACATACTTGATTCAGGTGTTCTGACTTCGTTTTGCACAGCATGCCTCAGGGTTAAGGCCATGGCAACTGTTAATCCAGACTTCATCCAAGGAGAGTAATGACAGATACTGACAGTTATTCTTGAGTCCCTTCATCCACTGTGGGAATTAGCTTGGATCCCTTAGATTTTCAAAATGAAGTATGGCCAAGATATATAAGTATAGTAAGGTCATAAGTATAATTCATCATACAACTTAGATGTGAAGAAAAATGCAATAAATAAATCACACTTTTCCTCATGAGCTCCCACCCTGTAACTACTAAGGAGAAAAAACTTTACATTAACGACAAAATATTAGTCAGTTCAGTAATTTAAATAGTTGTTTTAGAAATATACAACCTCTTTTGGATAAAACGTTCAGTCGCTTAGCTTGCTGACACCCTGATTCTCTAAGAGAATGTCTGGATTTACAGGATCAGAAAGGAACAGATGCTTTGGCTGGGGACTTCTGATAACCAAAACAAATGCATGCTTTAGGCTGGTGACTGTTTTTTACAGCTAGTGTAGCTCATGATTGGGGCTCTTCTAGCTTGGCTAGGGCTTACTGGCATTCTCTGAATGAGTTGGGCTCTCTTAGGTATCATAGAGCCATCTGAGGTTTAATTGTGACTCCCAATTGACATCAGCTTGGGTTGTTCATTCAGATCCCCTTATCACAGAGACCCCTTATGCCCACCACATGACCCCTTTTGGGGGACTGCTTATCTAGATATTTTGCCTATTTCTACATCTCATCCCTTCTATACAGAAACCAGAGAAGGCCTAATAAAGTTAAACTCGAGAGCTCCTTCTCTCTGTTTGCCATGTGGTCCCCACTTAAAGGTCATGACACAAGTATATACAGGAGTGGCCCAAGATGTGATTTTTCCTCCAGGATTTGAAGCATGGAGTGCTAAAGGAGCACCCTCTGCCTTGAGCTGTGCTCATTTATCTAACACTTTTCTACGTTTTCTTTCCGAAGGCAGAAAAGGGAAAAATTGGGACACCTATGTCTGTCACACTAATTCTCTCTTTCTCTATCTTCCGTTTCCCTTAATCTCAAATTACCAGAAAGTGATGGCAATCCCCACCCAATATGCACATCCTCCTTCTTCATTCCTGTTAACCCTTAACCATGAACAGAATATTTTCTATAAATGCTATGGGGAATATTAACATCTAAGTCCTCCAAGTTTGGTGTTAGATGTACTCCTTCTTCCTCTTGCATTCTGCCTGAAGCTAATCCAAAGCTTTTCCCATGCAGATGGATGCTTCAAACCATTTTGGGGAAGGTTATATACTCTATAATGAAAAACAAATTAATAATTTTGTAATCTTTATGGCATTAAACTGACTCTTAGGTTGCTAATGCCATCCCCTCTGGATTGTTATACCAAAAACAAGGTTCACCAGCTGAAGGAGGTATGGAACAAAGGGAAAATGAAAATTCAAAATTCGTCCTGCTAGAAGAATAATCCTGGGTCTTATAAAAATATCTGTCCAACAATATTTACAAATTATACTACCTTGGGCAGATACTTTCTAACAATATCTTTAGACATGGAAAATAAGCAAGCCTCAGAAAGCTAAAGGTTTAAAGAGATCTTTATTTGTTGGACTTTTTTCTTCCTATTTTTCGTAGTGTCTATTAAAGGGAATAATGGGATTTGGTAGTATTATTTTTTTTTTAGTTTGAAGTCTTTATTTAAATAGCAGTTAGTTAACATAGAGTGTAATGTTAGCTTCAGGAGTAGAATTTACTGATTCATCACTTAACAGACAATGCCCAGTGCTCATCACAGCAAGTGCACTCCTTAGTCCACATCACCCATTTAATCCATCCCACCGCCTACCTCCTCTCAGCAACCCTCAGTTTGTTCTCTATAGTTAAGACACTTTTATGATTTGCCTCTTTCTCTTTCTTCCCCCCATGTTCATCTGTTTTGTTTCTTAAATTCCACATATGAGTGAAATCATGTGGTAGTTGTCTTTTCTTGACTAACTTATTTCAGTTAGCATAATATTCTCTTAACTCCATCCACATTGTTGCAAATGGCAAGATTTCATTCTTTTTTATGGTTGGGTAATATTCCATTGTGTGTATATATATCTACATATTTGTGTGTGTGTGTGTGTGTGTGTGTGTATCTCACCTCTTCTTTATTCATGGGTGTTTGGGCTCTTTTCATAATTTGGCTACTATTGATAATGCTGCCGTAAACATCAGGGTGCAGGTATCCCTTTGAATCAGTATCTTTGTACCTTTTGTGTAAATACCTAGTAGTGTGATTCCTGGATTGTAGGGTCATTCTATTTTTAACTTTTTGAGGAACCTCCATACTGTTTTCCAGAGTGGCTGCTCCAGTTTGGCTTCCTACCAACAGTGTAAGAATTTCTCCTTTCTCCACATCCTTGCCAACATCTGTTGTTTCTGTGTTGTTAATTTTAGCCATTCTAACCAGGTGGCATCTCATTATAGTTTTAATTTGTATTTCCCTGATGACGAGTGATGTTGAGCATTATTTCATGTGTCTGTTAGCCATCTGGATGTCTTCTTCATGTCTTCTTTAGAAAAATGTCTATTCATTCTTCTGCCCATTTTTTTTTTACTTTTTATTTTTATTTTATTTATTTATTTATTTATTAAAAAAATTTTATTGACCTATAATGTATTATTTGCCACAGGGGTACAGGTCTGTGAATCGTCAGGCTTACACACTTCACAGCACTTCTTCCCATTTCTTAACTGGATTATTTGTTTTTGGGTGTTAAGTTTGATAAGCTCTTTATAAATTTTAGATACAAACCCTTTATCAGATATATCATTTGCAAAATTCTTCTCCCATTCCATAGGCTGCTTTTTAGTTTTGTTGATTGTTTCCTTCGCCATGCAGAAGTTTTTTATCTTGATGAAGTCTCAGTAGATGATATTTGCCTTTCTTTCCCTTTGTTTGCCTCTGGTGATGTGTCTAGTGAGAAGTTGCCATGGCCAAGATCAAAGAGGTTGCTGCCTGTGTTCTCCCCTAGGATTTTTACAGTTTCAAGTCTTACATTTAGGTCTTTCATTCATTTTGAATTCATTTTTGTGTATGGTGTAAGGATTGGGAGGAAGACAAACCAAAAGAGACTCTTAATGTCATAAAACAAACTGAGGGGGGTAGGGGGGAGGGGGGTTGGGAGAGGGTGGTGGGGTTACATTATATGGTTAAATTAAAAAAAAATAAATTTAATTAAATAATTAAAAAAAGAAAAAAAAAAGAAATGGTCCCATTTCTTTTGAATGTTGCTGTCCAGTTTTCCCAATAGCATTTGTTGAAGAGAGTGTGTTTTTGCCATTGGAAGTTCTCTGCTTCTTTGTCGAGATTAGCTGACCATATAGTTGTGGGTCCATTTCTGGATTTTTATTCTGTTCCATACAAATTTTAGGATTGTTTGTTCTAGCTTGTGAAAAATGCTTGTAGTGTTGATAGGGATGGCATTGAATATGTAGATTGCTTTGGGTATTATAAACATTTTAGCAATATTTGTTCTTCCAATCCAATCTATGAGCGTGAAATGCTTTTCCATTTCTTTTTCTTCAGTTTCTTTCATAAGTGTTTTGTAGTTTTCAGAGTACAATCTTTTGCCTCTTTGGTTAGGTTTATTCCTAGATATCTTATCGATTTTGGTACAATTGTAAATGGGATTGATTCCATAATTTTTCTTTCACTGCTTCTTTGTTGACGCATAAAAATGCAACAGATTTCTGTACATTGATTTCGTATCCTGTACTTTTAATGGATTTGTATGTCGTTTCTAGCAATATGTTTTTGGTGGAGTATTCCAGGTTTTCTACTTAGAGTATCGTATCTTCTGCAAATTTTAACTTCTTCCTTGCCAATTTGGATGATTTTTATTTCTCTTTGTTGTCTGATTGCTGATGCTCAGACTTCCATTACTATGCTAAGCAACAGTGGTGAGTGTGGACATGCCTGTCTTGTTACTGACTACAGAGGAAAGCTCTCAATTTTTCCCCATTGAGGATGATATTAGCAGTGGGTCTTTTGTTTGTGGCCTTTATGATATTGAGGCATATTTCTTCTATCTATACTTTGTGGAGGGTTTTTATCAAGAACGGATGCTGTACTTTGTCAAATGCTTTTTCTGCATCTATTGAGAGGATCATATGGCTCTTATCCTTTCTTTTATTAAAGTGGAGTATCAGATTAATTTATTTACAAATATTGATTCACCCTTGCAACCCAGAAATAAATCCCACTTGATTGTGGTGAATAATTTTTTTAATGTGCTGTTGGATTCAGTTCACTAGTATCATCAATCTTGAGAATTTTTGCATCCATGTTCATCAGGGATATTGGCCTGTAGTTCTCCTTTTTAACAGGGTCTTTGTCTGGTTTTGAAATCAGGGTAATGTTGACCTCACAGAATGACTTTGGAAGTTTTCCTTCCATTTGTATTTTTTGGAATAGTTTGAAAATAGGTATTAACTCATCTTTAAATGTTTGTTGAAATTGCCCGGTGAAGCCATTTGGCCCTAGACTTTTGTTTTTTGGGAGATTTCTGATTACTGATTCAATTTATTTGCTGGTTATTGGCCTTTCCAAATTTTCTATTTCTTCCTGGTTTAGTTTTGGTAATTTATATGTTTTTAGGAATTTATCCATTTCTTCCAGATTGCCCAATTTGTTGACATCTAATTTTTCATAATATTCTGGTTGTGTTTCTGTGGTGTTGGTTGTGATCTCTCCTCTCTCATTTGTGACTTTATTTATTTGAGTCCTCCCCCCCCTTTTTTGTGATAAGTCTTTCTAGAAGCCAGTTTATCAGTTTTATTAATTTTTTCAAAGAACCAGCTCCTGGCTTCATTGATCTGTTCTACTGGTTTTGTTTGCTTCTATATAATTTATTTCTGTTCTAATGTTTATTAATTCCCTTCTTCTGCTGTCTTTAGACTTCATTGGTTGTTCTTTTCTTAATTGCTTTAGATCTAAGATTAGGTCATATTTGAGATGTTTCTTGCTTTGAGATAGGCCTGTATTCCTATATACTTTCCTCTTAGGACCACTTTTGCTGCATCTCAAAGGATTCAGACTATTGTGCTTTCATTTTCTTCTTTAATTTCAATTTCTTCTTTAATTTCCTGGTTGACTCATTCATTCTTTAGTATGATGTTCTTTAACTTCCATGTATTTATGGTCTTTCCAATTTTTTTCTTGTGACTGATGGCAAGTTTCATAACCTTGTGGCTAGAAAACATGCATGGTATGATCTCAATCTTTTTGTACTTCTTGAGGCCTGATTTGTGACCCAGTATTTGATCTTTTCTGGTGAATGTTCCATGTGCTTTTGAAAGAATGTGTATTCTGCTGCTTTAGGTTTAAATGTTCTGAATATATCTGTTAAGCCCTTCTGGCGAGTGTGTCATTCAAAGCCATGGTTTCCTTGTTGGTTTTATGTTTAGATGATCTGTCCATTGATGTAAGTGGGGTGTTAAAGTCCCCTATTATCATTGTATTATTATCAGTGAGTTCCATTATGTTTGTTATTAATTGCTTTATGTATTTGGGTGCTCCCAATTTGGGGGCAAAAATATTTGCAATTGTTAAATCTCCTTGTTGGATAGACTCCTTTATTTTGATACAGTGCCCTTCTTCATCTTTTGTTACAGTCTTTGGTTTAAAATCTAGTCTGTCTCATATAAGTATTTGCTACTCTGGCTTTCTTTTTATGCTCATTTGCATGATAAAATATTTCTCCATCCCCTTACTTTCAATCTTCAGGTGTGTTTAGGTCTAAAATGAGTTTCTTGTAAACAACCTATAAATGGGTCTTGTCTTTTTATCCATTCTGACAGCCTATGTCTTTTGATGGAGCATTTAGTTCATATATATTCAGAGTAATTATTGATAAATCTCAACTTAGTGCCCCTTTATTGCTTATTTTATTGTTTCTGGAGATCTTCTCTATTCCTTTTTAGTCTTTTTCCCTCTCAAAGAGTCCCCTTTAATATTTCTGGCAGCACTGGGTTGGTAGACACAAACTCCTTTAGCTTTTGTTTGTCCAGGAAACTCTTTATGTTTCCTTCTATTCTGAATGACAGTTGTGCAAATAGAGTATTCTTGGTTGCAGATTTTTCCCATTCAGTACATTGAATATATCATGCCACTTTTTTCTGGCCTACCAAATTTCTATGGATAGATCTGCTGCTAATTTTATTTCTCTTCGCTTTGTAAGTTAGGGAATTCTTTTGTCTTGCTGCTTTTAGGATATTTTCCTTATCTCTATATTTTACTAATTCAACCACAATATGTCTTGTTGTTGGCCTACTTTTGTCGATTTTGATGAGAGTTCTCTGTGTTTCCTGGATTTGGAAGTCTGTTTCCTTCCCCAGATTAGCAAAGTTTTCAGTTATAGTTTCCTCAAATAAAACTTCTGCCTCCCTTTCTCTCTTCTTCCTCTTCTGGGACTCCTATGATATGAATGTTAATACATTTTATGGACTTACTGATTTCCCTAAATCTACTTCCATGATACAATATTTTTTTTTCCTTCTTTTGATCACCTTCATTATTTTTCATAATTCTGTCTTCTTTATCATTTATTCATTCCTCTGATTCTTCCATCCTCATGGTCATTGCATCTAGTTGGTTTCAAATCTTGGTTATTACATTTTTCGTTTTGGCCTGGTTCGTTTTAAGCTCTTTTATTTCTGCAATAGGGGACTTTCTGGTATCTTCTATGTTTTTCTCAAGCCAAGCTATTTTCCTTATGATTGTTGCTTTAAATTCTGGATCAGGTATATTACTTATATCTGTTTTGATTTGATCCCTGGCCATGACCTTTTCTTGTTTTTCTTTTGGGATGAATTTTTCTGTCTTGGTGTTTTGTCTAAGTCTCTGTCATCTTCTCTGTGTTAGGAAAGCCTACTATGTTTCCTACTCCAGAGAGTAATGGCTTTATGATGAAGTCATATAACATTCAAGGCCTGGAGCTTCAGGAAGTATCTCTGGTGTATGCTGCATACACTCTGTTGTTGTGTTATGGCTTCTGTATCCCTCAGGTCAATCTTCTTCAGGGTTTCTCCTTGCCTGTAGTGGAGAGTGTTTTGACCTTGGCCAGAGTGTGGTTTCCCCTAGAACTGAAGTGTTGCAGAACTCCATGGTCAGTAGACATGGTGCATGAAGGGATTTGTGTTTTCCTCCAGGTGGAGGGGCCTGCTGGCACATTTGCTGGAGAAAAGCAATACCAGCTGAGCCCAGTGGGGGCAGGGCTTAGGTTTAGGCTGCCAGTGTTGGTGCTGTGCTGTTTATTGAAGTTGATACATGCTGAGGGGTCGGGGAGGGAAATGGCTGCCCCTTTGTCCCCACAGAGGGGAGTTCATGCTTGTTGTTACCAGGAAGCCCTCCTAGAAGAGTGAATAATTTCCTTTCATGCATCATAGGTGTTTTCAGATCACTGTTTTCATTCTATCTGTATGCAGGTTACTTGCCTGACTGGTACAGCACAATGCACTTTGGGTTTTAGCCCAGCCAGGCCAGCTGAGTTTTAAAACTCCAATTTTCAAGAGTACCTGGGTGACATAGTTAAGTATCTGATTCTTGACCTCAGCTTAGGTCTTGATCTCAGGATTGTGAGTTCAAGCCCCATTTGGAGTGTACTTAAAAATCAATCAATCAATCAACCAATCTCCAAACTTTAGGGACCTAGTGTGGCAGGGATATGCACTGGTCTTCTAGGGGAGGATCTCGTTGCACTGGTATTGGTACAGGTTTGACCCAGAAGGGCAATTGCACCAGGGTGTAGGAGTGTGGGGTTTGGAACAAAGTGCACTAAAGAGCCAGTGTCCAGGTTAGCTGCCCTCAGCAGGTGTCTGCATCTATGCTGAGGAGTGGGGGGTGGAAAATGGCGCCCATCAGCTCCTTTGTCCCCAGAAAGGCAATACCTCCAAGGAGGGGGAACCATCTCCTAATACATCTCAGATGATCCTCAGATTATGCCCTCTGCCCCCTGAATTACCTGCCTGCTTTCTGTACAGGAGCACTATAGCACCTTCAGGGCTTTATACTAACCATGTCATGAATCTCTAAAACTCCAGTCTTTGAGCACTGCTGGTGGCAAATAGGAAAATGAGCCCCTCTTATTTTCCCCATCAATGGCTTGAGGAATTGTTTTCTTTGTGCAATTCCCTGTGTGCTCCTCTTTCTCTCATCTCTGTCTGTGACCAGACACATTTCCATAGCTCCTACTTTCTACGATGTTGTCTCCTCTCTCCCTCTAGTTGTGTAGTTTGTTCTGTAAGTCCTCAGATTGATTTCTTGGATATTCAGAACGATTTGATACTTATCTAGCTGTGTTTGAGGAACAAGGCAAGCCTAGGGTCCTCCTACTATGCCATCTTAGCTCATTCCCCCTTTATAGAGTTTTCAATAAGGCTTCCTTAATGTCTTAAAGTTGTTTATAAACTTTAATTTTTGTTGTCTTGCTTACATTTTTATTTTAGTATATTAAAGTCAAGGACTGTCTTCAGTGATCATTGGAACATTTTACCAATAATCTAATTTATACATACAGTCAAGTATAGATTCTCTTTTAATTCCTATGAGGATCTGTGGATTCTGATGTTACTGAAGCTCTTAAAACCATCCATGAATTCTTTCTGTCTAAAATCTTCCTGCATGCATCCTCATTTACAATGGTAATTTACAACCTATTTTTAAACATTCAGACTATGAATAATCTTTCTATTTAGAAGCACTTCCTCTCTGAAGTCCTACAACTATTTTGATTCTGCAGATCATATGCTAATTTAAATATTTTCTTTCTATAAATTTAGAGGTCATACTTTTAATGAAGCTTGGGGAATTTAGTCACTTCATGGAGCAAACTTGTTCTGAAGAGTCGATATCTTTGTAGACTTGAGGTCCTCATAACTCCAAGAGTATAAATCTAAGATTCTTAGTCCCATCTTATAATCAATTTTGTTGGATACTAAGAATAAATTCTGCCTGTCAGAATCTATTGTGGAAATAATTTTTTCATGTGGAAAATAAATATAGCTATCTGTGAACATAGCCGTTCATGTCATATATTAGAATTAACTACTAATCAGTATCTAGGCTTGTGGAATATTGTATTTCTATTCTAGCTACTGAATGAAGTCACTGAAATAGCTGATTATGTTTACATTCCAGAAGAAAGCATTTATAGATAATAATAACTTCCCTCTTGAAGTGACTCCTCTATGTCTGTGTCTGTTGTCTTTTGTAGCAAATCCATCCTTGGGTCTATGCTATTCAGCATGACATTAGAGAATGAGCCTCCCATAGAAATGATAGCTCCAGGAGTGTGGGATATAAGCCTGCCATCTCCAGTGATCCTGCAGGTAAGTGTCAAGCTATGAAGTTAAAGTATACATGGCAAAAAAAAAAAAAAAAACAACCAGCAAATATTGGCTGAAAGTAGCTTCTCAATTACAGAAACAATTTTCTTCTAGGATCACACATTTTAATTGTCTTCTCTTCCTCTAGTTGGCTGGGATTTGTAAAACTTCTAGTTCTTTTATTTTGTATTCAGTGCTCTCAAAGCACTTTCCCCCCAGCTTATATAATAGCAGTTTCAAGCCATTCTCTGTCAAACATGATCACGAAGGAAAGAAATGGAGTGTCACCATTAATATATTCATTATGTGGATTCATTTTTCTCTCTGTTGTCTGAAAACAGTCATTGATATATATTATTAACTTGGTACCTTACACCTGCCTCTGCATTGTGTCATGTTCCCTTAAAATCCTTCAACTGTACATTTCCTATATGACTAGCAATTAGGTCAGTAGTGGAGGAGAAACTACAGACAAAATCCATTCAACATACTTTCTTAACTCTTAAGACCTCTCTTCTTTCTGTGATTTGTAATCATGAATAAAAGGTGGCTAATGATTCCAGGCTTTGTTCCTTTCTGCTGAAAGCTCCTTAGGTGTTCATCATTGTAAATGATCATATTGATCAGATACAGGAAGCATAGCCACTCCCATTTATGGAAATGCAGGGAATATGGAATTTCGATCTCTATAGGGAAAAACTGGGAAGTACTATTGGAGCAGCATTCTCTACAACTGGTTTCTCAACCTCAACACTAATGACATTTTGGACCAGATAACTCTTTGTTGTGGGGGCTGTCTTATGCATTGTGGGATATTTAGCAGTGTCTTTGGCTTCTAGTGACTAGGTGCCAGTAGCACCTGCCTAGTTCTGACAATCAAAAAATGCTTCTAGATATTGTCAGATGTCCTCTAGGTATAAAATTGCCCTCAGTTGAGTAGAAGCTGTTCTAGATAAAGCTAGTGGATTCTCTAAGTTCTTAAGTTTCCATGTTTGGGGTGAGGGACAAAGTTTAGCAAGATGTTAAAACTGGAAGAGAAAAATATTACTAACAAAAATGTGACTTTCACTGTGAAGGAGGAAGTCCTCACCAAACATTAGTCAAAGATCTACTTCTAATTCATGTATGTGATGATGAAAAAGAGTGTTCAGGTTCAGTCTTGGCACATCATAGATACTCAGCATATAATGGCTTATTATTTAGCAGATGTTCCACTGTAACATGATGACTACCTTTCTTTAAGAGGACAAATGCAGGAGCACCTGGGTGGCTCAGGTTGTTAAGTGTCTGACTGTTGACATCGGCTCAGGTCATGATCTCAGGGTTGGCTGTAAGATCAAGCTCCAAGTTGGGCTCTGCATGCTCAGCATGGAGTCTGCTTGAGATTCTCTCTCTTCTTCTGCCCCTCTCCCCACTCATGATTGATAAATCAATCAATAAATAAAATCTTTTAAAAAATGCATTTTTTAACAGACTATCGCTTGCAAGATACAAACTACCTCATGCTGATGAGAATCTTCCAAGTCTGACCATTGACTGAACTTTGAGGATATAAAGTCATGATTCAAGGGGTCTTTAACAGCAATGGTGTGAATAGAAGAAGTAAGAGAGATTATCAGATGATTCTTCTCAAATGAGAAAAATAACTCTTTTAGAACTCAGATCCTGGCAAGTGGAATCTGAGAATTAGTTTCAAGTATTCAATAGCAGCATAGATTTCCTACTAAACATCTGGAGCTATAACCAAATTTATCTTACAAAAAAAATTTATCTTACAAAAATATATAAATCATTCAACAGTATGCAAAAGTTAAATAATCTAATTTTTACAAAATAATTTCAAATGGTATAGACATAAAAAGAAACTTCTCAGGATATTTTTAATTGATGGTAAAATATACAGAATAAAATAGGAGTTGTTAAAGTTAAAACCCTTACTAACCAATATCGCTCTAATTATATACAGCTAAATTTAGAGCAGAATCTTTCAGCCTAAAGATTATAGTGAGGAAATTAGCAAATTCTGCAACCAGCGTTTGAGTTAAGGAGTCAAGATGTGTATCAGGGAAAGACATCAGGCTGTGAGTTAGAAAATGTGGATTATAGTTTTAGCTCTTAAACAGACAACTTTATGACTTTGAACAAGTCACTAAACATATTTTTACCTCTGTACAATAAAAGGATTACACTATGCCTATCCAACTTCTTTTAGATCTGTACTTTTCTGATTGTCTTTATTAGATAGACAGTACTGCCCTATGATAGCTACCCTAGTATGAGAAGGGGTGTGATATGTCACAGAACCTGAATCTTCTAAGTCCCTTATGTTTTTCTTTTAAGTTTTATGGCTTAAGTGCCAACCAGAGGCTGTGGATGGAGTGAAGTAGATCTGAATTTAGAAATGGACAAAGAGAGGCGCCTGGGTGGCTCAGTGGGTTAAACCTCTGCCTTCAGCTCAGGTCATGGTCTCAGGGTCCTGGAATCGAGCCCCACATTGGGCTCTCTGCTCAGCAGGGAGCCTGCTTCCCCCTCTCCCTCTGCCTGACTCTCTGCCTACTTGTGATCTCTCTCATCCGGTCAAATAAATAAATAAAATCTTAAAAAAAAAAGAAAAAGAAAAGAAATGGACAAAGATTGGGGCAGCTGGGTGGCTCAGTCAGTTAAGTGTTTGCGTTCAGGTCAGGTCATGATCCTGGGGTCCTGGGATTGAGCCCCACATCCAGCCGGCACTGGGTTCATTGCTCAGCGGGGAGCCTACTTCTCCCTCTCTCTCTGCCTGTCATCCCTCCTTCCTTGTGCTCTTTCTCTCTCTCTATCAAATAAAATCTTAAAAAAGAAAAGAAAAGAAATAGAGACAGATTATTGCATGATTTCATTAACCTGGATCTCCCTCAACTTCTTACCTCTCTCTGTGTATAATCTAGTAGCATGGCTCTATCACAATTTAAGAACTAAGAGCAGAGTTTTAGTCAATGTTGCTCTTGTTCTGTTCTATATTCCTCTACTTCCCCACCTCCTCATTCATGTCTAAATTCACTATATCCTGGCTTATTTGTTATTCTTAGTTGCTCTATCCAGTGGTGGTTTTAGTTCTCTTCATACTAGCTCTCTGCAACTTTTGGCACTCTCTTTCCCATTAGAGAACACTTTTCTCCTCTTTCTCTGTTTCCTTCCCAGTCTCCCCTTCTGCTAGTCCTTCCTGTTGACAGTTCTCAAAGGTTCCATCTGCTGCCCATTGCTATTCTCAGTATATGTACTCTCCCTGGGAGAATTTCTTTAAAAAACTTTGTTGAGATAGAATTCACATACCCTATAACCTTCCCATTTAAAGTGTGCAATTAATTGCTCTGGGATTTTTTCTTTTTTAGTTTTTTTTTTTAAGATTTTATTTATTTATTTGACAGACAGAGATCACATGTGGGCAGAGAAGAAGGCAGAGAGAGAGGAAGGGAAGCAGGCTCCATGCCAAGCAGAGAGCCCAATGCAGGGCTCCATCCCAAGACCCTGAGATCACGACCTGAGCCGAAGGCAGAGGCTTTAACCCACTGAGCCACCCAGGCGCCCCTCTTTTTTAGTTTTTTCAAAGATAAATGCAATTACCGCCAACATCAATTTTAGAGTATTTTCATCACTTCAAATAGAAATCCTATTTCTTTTAGCTATCATCTCCTACTCTCCCATTTTCCCCAACTCTAAGAAACTGCTAATCTACTTTCTGTCTCTATAGATTCACCTATTCTGCATATTTCACATAGATCAAATCATATAATACTTGGTCCTTTGTGACTGGCTTCTTTCACTTAGGATAATGTTTCAAAGTTCATCTGCATTACAGCATATATCAGTATTCATTCCTTTTCTATTGTTGAATAATATTACATTGCATGGTTATACTATACTTTATCCATTCATTAGTTGATATGCATTGAGATTGTTTCCACTTTTTGGCTATTGAGAATGGCATTAATGTGGACATTTGTGTACAGGTTTGTGTGTGGACATATGTTTTCATTTATCTAGGAGATATCTATATCATCTATATCTATATTTATATCTATATCTATATCATGTATATATCTAGCACTAGAATTGCTAGATCTCATTCATTTCTAAGGTTTTATTCACAATATCCAGGTTCACTTCTTAATCTATCTCTAGTTCAGGTTCTTTTTTTTTCTTAAAGATTTTATTTATTTATTTGACAGACAGAGATCACAAGTAGGCAGAGAGGCAGGCAGAGGGAGAGGAGGAAGCAGGCCCCCTGCTGAGCAGAAGGCCTGATGGGGGGCTCCATCCCAGGACCCTGGGATCATGACCTGAGCGGAAGGCAGAGGCTTTAACCCACTGAGCCACCCAGGCACCCCATCTAGTTCAGATTCTTTCACACTACACACTTCAGACAAATATAGCCACATGAAACTCCCACCTGGATATTCTACAGACAGCTTCAAAGAAAATATATCCCAAACTGAACTCACCTTTCTCTCCAAATTGCTCTCACCCCCTGAATTATTTATGTCTGTTCATGCCCCTACATACACCTACTTATTTCATTTGCCTCATCCCTCTTTATCCCTACTCATGTTCAATCTGTACTATATCCTGCCAGTTATCTCCCATATGTACCTCAAGTGTATCCTTTCAATTTGCCACACCTGCCCTAGTTCAGAAATTCCCTCCTAGGTCACAATAGTTTAGCTGTTTTTTTTTTTTTTTTACCTTTAGTTTTGTCATTCTATAATCCAAAATCCATAAGTTTGATCCTTCTAAAACTTAAATTTGAACCTGCCAACTCCTCTATTTACACTCTTCAATAACTCAGCACTACCTAGAGAATTAAGGTCACGCTCTACAGCATGACTCCTCTCCCATTGTTTCTCTTGCCACTCCTTGTCTGACACTTGAAGCTCCAGTAACTTTGAAAATGTTGTAGTTTCTGACATGCACTGTCCTGATTTTACCTTATGTGCATTTACAAGTACTGTTTCCTGCTTGCAGTATGCACTCCCTCTTCCTTTCACCATCCACTGCATACCCCACCCTCTCTGATTTTGTTTGTGTAATTAATATTCACTTTTAGGATCCACAGGCCCTCCTCTAGGAATCTCTTCCATATGCTCTCCTCTCTTTCCAACCCAAGCAGCATTAAGTGACCTTCCTCTGCATTCACACAATAACCAATAAGATTTTTTTTTATTCATTTGATAGACAGAGATCACAAGTAGGCAGAGAGGCAGAGAGAGACAGAGGAGAAAGCAGGCTGTCCGCAGAGCAGAGAGCCCAATGTGGGGCTCGATCCCACGACCCTGGGATCACGACCCGAGCCGAAGGCAGCGGCTTTAACCCACTGAGCCACCCAGGCGCCCCAACCAATAAGATTTTTATCAACACATGCACCACTTTATACTTCTTTCTCATTGACTTTTAACCCATTGACTTCTTTATACTGAAGGCATTGGATGTTTTATCCCTAACATTCTAGCATAGTACCTGAAATACAGTATTTATAAAATCAATGCTATGTGTCCATACATCTGATCACTATAATAACCCAGCCTACAGATATTTCTAAACTTAGCACTTTATTGCAACTATTGGAATCCAGATTCTAGAGTGTTTGGCTTTTCCTTTTATCTTAGTGGCCCTCCTCTTCAACGAGTTCTTACTCACCTGAAATATTTTACTTTACCTAACACTGTATTAGGTGCTTAGTATCCACTATCAGCAATGTTAGGGGGAGGCAACAGTCTTACTGATACCAAGTCTTTAGAACACAGTACATTTTGCATCCTAATATAGCAGATGTTTTTGGGGTTTTGGTGTTTTCCCCCCCATTACTCCTGAACTGCCTTATGGGTCCCTCTTTTACAGTTCCTTTCTTAAGACTCACTACATTGCCATCCAGTTGGTAAGCATCCTTCCTTCCCTCGAACTACCATAGTACTTATGGTCTACCATTCATGTGCCTTATAATATCCAAAATACATCTACAGTCCAGGGGGTTGTTCTTTGACAAGTTGACAGAATTCATGGGGGCCCATGCTGGGCCCATGGGCCTCTGGGCATGGTTGTGGGTCATGGACACTGGGGACATTCACAGCCGCTTTCTCAAAGAATTCCAAGTCATGAAGTCACAGTAGGAACCATGATGGTGAAGTGTGAATGGAGGAGGATAAGAGGAAGTGAAGTAGGAGGCATAAATGGAACATAAGAATTTAATACTCAGATGTATAAGGAGGTATGAATTAGAGGGTTGGATAATCAAGTCTGAATGTTTTCTTGCATCTCAAAGAAAAGAGCCTCATAATTTTTTGTTGTTGTTTTTCTTGAAATCAGGAGTCTATCCTCAATGCTTGAGGCAGGAATATAATAAATAGGTGTTATGACACATGCAATGGAGACATTTGAGGAGATTTCCTAGAGCACATCACTAAAAATACTTTTGAGACCAAAGCAGGCTTGGTTAGTTACAATGACAAAGAAAACCAGAGTCACATTTTTGCCATTACTGACTTGAAGCAGAGCTTTGGGGTTCTACGTATATATATTGTACCATATTTTATATATATTTTATATATGTTTGTTAATATATACATTTTTCTCCTTAATTAGACTTTAAGTTCTTTGAAGGTGATGGATACTCTTTATATCTTCCATAATGCATGATATGCAAAAAAAATTCTAGAGCAATTATAATAACATATACTTTGTGGGAACTTCATTTCTGTGAAAAATTAGAACAAAAGGCATTTGGGAGAAATCCCAGTATTTTCTATCACTGGGTCAGGAATCAGTAATTTTAGCTTCATAATATATGACATAATACAGTCAGTGTAGAGCCTCATTCATATATCAGAAATTAAAAATTCATAAGTGAAATATATCAAAGAATTTATTATATATTTGTGCACAGGGATACTTCTATATTCTCATCCAATAGCTTTAGTTTCCTCATGTACCCTGCTCTTCACTTAAAACCAACATAAAATTGAACTAGTTCATCAAATACTATATCTAGTATTTTTATTTCATGTGTTTAAAATATTTGGGCACACAAAGAATAACATAACCTGCCAATACTGGAGTTACTTCTCTCTAGGGGACAAAAATTAATCTTTCTGTCAAGAGGGAAAATTTATTATAATATTGCTTTTCTATGACTCAGTTCTTTTATCATATTGGAGCATTAAATGGTATAGTATAACAAAAATTATACCAAAAACAAATGTGACAACAAATTTTGGAGATTATAAAATTGCTAAAACTTTTTTCTAGGAAATAACCCAAATAGAGTCAACTGTATTTCAAGCTGTAACTCACAGTCTACCTGATAATGTTTCTCAATTTTCTCCGAGATCCCAAACTAACATAGTTCAGCAGAGAAAAATAATTATAGGTTTTTTAATATGAAAAAAATGTATTATAACTTTAAACACACATATGGGACACTAAAATAATTAGCTCATTTACATAGTTTGAAGTGATATATTTTGTTAACTTTTTCTTTTTTATTTACCAGAATCAGATCATCACTGAAACATGGTTTAATGGAAAGCACATTCTTTAAAAAAAAAAAAAAAAAAAAAAAAAAAGACCTGAACTCTAGCCCTGTCTATAAATTTGAACTACAGAGCAAATAAAAAGAATGTTGTATTTGGTTATACATTTAAACAAATCTTCACCAGAAATTCACGTCTTCAAAGTTGTTCACAGCCCTGTAGATTTCCTGAAATATAAACCAACATAGAGTAAATCTTTATTTTCTCAGGTATTTACATGAGAAAAGTATAAGTACCATCTATAATTTTTATCATTTAATAATATAATGACATTTTAGTACTGAACTGTAAAAAGGATGTAATCTCAGCATTAAACAAAAATATAACTTTTACATTTATGAAATTTCATATATTGCAATTCTTTCAGTTTTCCTCAGACAACATTACAGATTACTAATTTATACCATTTATGTAAATAATTGAAGATTTGCCAAACACTATATATATTTAAATACCAAGTCCAAACCCTAATGATTCTTTTTTGTTTTTAACGATTTTACTTATTTATGTTAGAGAGAGATGGAAAGCGCACAAGTAGGGGGAGGGGCAAAAGGGAGAAGAAGAAAGAGAATCTTTTTTTTTTTTAAGATTTTATTTATTTATTTGACAGACAGAGATCACAAGTAGGCAGAGAGGCAGGCAGAGAGAGAGAGGAGAAAGCAGGCTCCCCACAGAGCAGAGAGCCCGATGTGGGGCTCCATCCCAGGACTCTGGGATCGTGACCTGAGCCGAATGCAGAGTCCTTAACCCACTGAGCCACCCAGGTGCCCCGAAGAAAGAGAATCTTAAGTAGACTCTGTGCTGAGCACAAGCCTGATCTGGGGCTTGATCCTGCAACTCTTAGCCAAAATCAAGAGTTGGATGCTTAACTGAGTGAGCCACCCAGGTGCCCCAACCCTAATGATTCTTTTAAAAATTATTTTTAAGTAAAAAAGAGCACAGAAAACATAGGAATTTTCCTATGTTTCTACAAACCTTTGATATAGAATACTAAGTTAATAATGCATTTTGAGGCATTCAATACAAGGCAAATCATTTATTTATTTCAGATTGATTTTCCAGCTACTGAGTGGGAGTATATGAAACGTGATTCTGAAGAAAATAGAAATAATCTTGAAGAACCACCAAAAGAGTGTTTAAAACACATTGCTAGACTTTCACAGAAACAGTCTCCTTTACTGTAAGTGACCCAGGTCTTGTGAGTAAATTTTGCCTACTGTTTTTTACACCACCAATTATACTGGAAGTTACATCTTTTGGATGTTCAATTAATGTTTAGCAACTAAATTAGTAATTTTTTATGTTTTTTAAAGATTTGTTTTTCCATTGCTCTTAACAATGGAGGTTTGACTTTACTCAAAGGACAAATACCAAGATTGGAAATCATTCTGTTCAGTACAATAAAGCAGAGA
Source organism: Taxidea taxus jeffersonii (assembly GCA_003697995.1). Lineage (NCBI taxonomy): Eukaryota > Metazoa > Chordata > Mammalia > Carnivora > Mustelidae > Taxidea > Taxidea taxus. The sequence goes on along the minus strand of ML105110.1, from coordinate 100,565 downwards.
CTGATTAGATATAATCAGCATTTAACAGTGATAAACCATTGCTCAACTATTCTTCAACTGAGTAAAATTGTTTCAGTAAGTAGGAAAAAGCAAAATTATAATATAAAATATAAATAAGTTTTATTTATTTAGATAGATTATTATATATTATTATATATTATTATATATTATTATATATATTTATATATAAATATAAATATATTTATTTCTATATAAATAAGTTTTAATAGCACTAAGTTAGTCACTAAGGAGTACTTAAATTTTGTCAAACAGTAATTCTCTGAAAATAAAATCCTAGGAAGAGCCATAAGAGAACTAGTGATATTGGTACTTTCTACTTGGTAATATCTAATCCATAGGTGATTGTGCTCATTAATAGCATGCAAAAGCATAAAACTAAGGAAGTAACTTTTATGTGTATACTGTGAAAGATATAAAACATGATAATGCCTTTTACTCCAAGAATAAGAAATTGTGTAAATACATTGAACAAGAGAGTCATGTGATCTAAATAATCTTTGAGTGGGCCCTTGGACCGCAAGTTGAAGAATGGATTGGAGAGAAAGTAAGAATGGAAGCAATACGGCAAGAAGCTTGATGTAATTTTTTAAGCAAGAAGTCATGATGGTTAACACGGGTAAAGGCACTGGACATTGGAAGAAATGTCTGGATTTGGGAGCCCTATTCTGGAAATTGAGGAGACATGATTTGATGAATAATAGTAACTAGGGAATAGGCCAACTGAGAAAGCAAAAAATCAAGTTAGGTCAATGGAGAATCCAAAGTTTTGAAATTATTGAATAGGCAGATGTTAAGAGTAATTTTCTGGAGAAGAAATAAGTTTGGGCCATTTCAGACTGCTGAGGCACTGAGTGTGATCAAGAGTTCTGTTTGGGGTAATCTTATTAATGCCCTCATCTCTAATCTCACCTTGTAATACTCTTTTCCTCATTCACTTCAAGAACTGACATCAGTCTCCTTTATATAGTTCAAATGTGCTGGCCCCTCTCCCATCTCAAGGTCTTTTCTTTTCTTTTTTTTTTTTAAAGATTATATTTATTTATTTGACGGAGAGAAAGATCATAAGTAGGCAGAGAGGCAGGCAGAGAGAGAGGGGGAAGCAGACTCCCTGCTGAGCAGAGAGCCCGATGCGGGGCTCGATCCCAGAACCCTGAGATCATGACCTGAACTGAAAGCAGAGGCTTAACCCACTGAGCCACCCAGGTGCCCCTCTCAAGGTCTTTTCATTTGGTATTCCTTCTACCTGAAATACTCCTTCAGTTCTTCACACGACTGAAGCTCTCATCCTATAGGTCAGGTCTTCACTGAATTGTGATCTTCTTAGAGAAATATTCTCTGACTACCCTATCTAATGAAGTTCTTCTCTTTACTCTCTATCTTACTACCTTTTATTATTATACTTAACACAGTCTATTATCATCCTGTTTGTTAATGTGTTTTTTCTTGTCTTACTTGCAAATTTGTAAGAATTGGGAGAGCAAGGAACCCCTCTATATTATTTTTCACTATATTTCCAGTACTGTACACTGTCTGATAAATAATACATGCAAAATAAATGTTGTAATGAATAAAGTTTCTTCACATAATATCTGATATAAAAAGCTGCCTTAAGGGATGTAAATGATGGACTATTCTTGTAGTCTTCCTCATACATTTTGATAATCATTGTTATACTAGACTGCTGTCAGCTAGGTGAAACATCTTTTCTACTTGCTCAAAAATATAAAACATCACATATAACAAGTATGTCACATATCAGACTAACATATTTATAATGTTTTTTTAAATATGAAAAAGTTGCCATGCTTTGAAATTTTAAGTGTATTCAAACAAAAAAGATCAAAAGCAACAAATAATGACAGTAACTTCCTTTAATTAGGAGTTTTTAAGTTTACTTCAGTGAATCCCAACTTGTTTTATACCTCAGTTTCTTTTTAAATGAATAATGTGTACATAAAATAAGCAATATTTTTCTCTGTTTCACTTACTCAAATATAATTATTAAGCTCAGTGCAGTAGAATTTCATTCTGGATTGTGAAATTGATGGAGAACAGCCTTCAATGTGATAAAATTTGTGTTAGAATCAGATTAACTTCAAAAAAGAATCAGATTAACTTGTTTCAAAATACCGTATTTTGTCATTTATATAGTGATAATTACTTCTTCTTACAAATTTATCAAATGTAAGCAGTCAGGAAATTCAGACTAAATGAAATTCAATGAAAATGTACCAATAATATTTGCAAATATTTTAAAAATATACTTGATGACAGCTAAGAGTGTATCTAATATGAGGAAGATTCCAGAACAAAAGATTGAAAAACATTTGTTTTGAAAGAAATTAATGCTTCCATTTCTAGCTATGAAAGGCACCTATTACTAGACTAATTCTCCTGGCTTAAAGGAATATGAGACAAGAAAAATACATTTGAAACAAATGCTTTCAAAAATTGGACAGGGCTTGAGGTGAGCTCATGAATAAAGTGGTTTTCAGCCTGAAGGCACTTTCTACATCATGGCTCTGGGAGGTATATTCAAAGAAGTGGTCTTGCTGAGATTTAAAAAAAAAAAGTGGGCAGAGATCAGAGTTTAATGATGCTGAAGCCGCTGGAATTTCTAGAGCATTAATAGTAGAGAAGGAAAGGAGCTACAGAAATACATAACTGAGTACTTAACTACTCATGAACAGGTAGAGATTTTGTAAGGCCTCCAAAAGAGCTACCACAGGGAGATGTGGTTGCACAATGCTGGAAGGCATAGAAATATTGACCAGTAAGAATAAAAAAAACTCCCAGAACACCTCAAGCATTCAACAAAGAAACAAGCAAGATGCATATTAAGAGTAAGTGTTTTCGGGTGCCTGGGTGGCTCAGTGGGTTAAAGCCGCTGCCTTCAGCTCAGGTCATGATCCCAGGGTCCTGGTCCTGGGATCGAGCCCCTCGTCGGGCTCTCTGCTTGGCAGGGAGCCTGCTTCCCTTCCTCTCTCTCTCTGCCTGCCTCTCTGCCTGCTTGTGATCTCTGTCAAATAAATAAATAAAATCTTAAAAAAAAAAAAAGAGTAAGTGTTTTCTAGCCCAAGATTAAAAACTACGCTAGGCCCAACCTAAGATACAAAAAGAAGTCTCAAAAGGCTAAAGCTGATCTGCTAGTGCTTAAACTGCCTACTAAAAAAAAAAAAAAAATTGAAATGTTTAACACCCAGAAGATGGCAAAATTCAGACAAGGTAGCATTTTAAATATTTAACATACAGTCAATAATTGTTAGAGATAGAAAGACTCAGGAAGGAGCGCCTGGGTGGTTCAGTGGGTTAAGCCTCTGTCTTCAGCTCAGGTCATGATCTCAGGGTCCTGGGATCCAGCCCCACATTGGGCTCTCTGCTGGGCAGGGAGCCTGCTTCCCCCCCCCACCCCCCCACCTGCCTCTCTGCCTACTTGTGATCTCTCTCTCTGTCAAATAAATTAAAAAAAAAAAAAGAAAGAAAGAAAGACTCAGGAATATATAACCATAGCCCAGGATAGAAGGAAACAGTTTACAGAGACAAATCCAAATATTTTTAAACTAGCAGCTAATGATTTTAATACAACTATTATAAAGACATCTATAGATGTTAAAAAAAAAAAGATATATATGAGTGAACAAACAAAGGCTCAATAAATAGAATCAGGAACTTAAAAGCTGAAAAATGCAGCATCTGGGGCACCTGAGTGGCTCATTTGGTTAGGCCTCTGCTCAGGTCATTCCCGGGGTCCTGGAATTGAGCCCTGCAACAGACTCCCTACTCAGTGGAGAGCCTGCTTCTCCCTCTCCCTCTGCCTGCCACTGTGCCTAGCTGTGCTCTGTCTCTACTCTCTGTCAAATAAATAGTCTTTTAAAAACACACACACACACACAAAATATCTAAATTTTCTAAAAATCACTGAAAAGCGTAATAGATTGCATAATAGATTGCATAATAAAGAAACAATAATGAGCTTGAAGAAAGGGCAATAGAAAATTAGCCATGTTGAAGTACAGAAAAAAATAATCCTAAAAATACTAATAGATCCTTGTTAGCTGTCAGACAATACTGATGATATGTATATTGGACACACAGTAGTGAAGAGAAAGATCTAGGCAAAAGAATAAAAAGAGATAAAAGAATTAAATGATAATAGTCAAAATTTTACAAATTTGTTTTAACTTCAACCCACAGATATAAGAAACTTAGCAACTCCCAAACAAGCATTCAGACAAACCCACATATCCATATTATAGTTAAATTTCTAAAAATAAAACATAGAGATAAAAATTCTTAAAGCATCAGAGAAAATAAATTTCTACAGGGGAACAACTATTATATTAACTGCAGATTTCTCATCAGAAATAATGGGAGCCCAAAGACATTAAAATATTATCTTACATCTAGAAAGGGAAAAAGAAAATCTGTCAACTTAAAATTCTATAAGCAGTAAAATTATATTTCAAAAGTGAAGGTGGAATGAAAATATTTTCAATTAAACACAGCTGAATTTGTTTATTATCAGCTTATTTATACTGTAAGAAATCTTTTTTCTTAATATTTTATTTATTGGAGCACCTGGGTGGCTCAGTGGGTTAAAGCCTCTGCCTTCAGCTCGGGTCATGATCTCAGGGTCATGGGATGGAGCCCCGCATCGGGCTCTCTGCTCTGCGGGGAGCCTGCTTCCTCCTCTCTCTCTGCCTGCCTCTCTGCCTACTTGTGATCTCTGCCTGTCAAATAAATAAATAAAGTCGTTAAAAAAATCTAGATCTGTGGAAAAATCTAGAGTTAGCATCATATTAAATGGTACAAGAATGAATGTTTTCCCCCTACAACTGGAAAGCAAAGCTATCTATCTAAATATTTCTCCTTAATGTGCTTTTGGAAGGCCTAGCCAGTGTAATATAGTAAGAAAAAGAAATTAAATGTGTTCAACTGGGTAAGAAGGAAACAAAACTTCCTTTCTTTTGAGATGATATAATTATGTAAGCTCATAGCATTTGGATCAAAGTACAAAATGCAGTTGTATTTCAGTGAAAAACAAAATAAATTCTGTTTTAAAACTCAACATACAGGGGCACCTGGGTGACTCAGTCAGTTAAGTGTCCCACTCTTGATTTCAGCTCAGGTCATGATTTCAGGGTCATGAGGTCAAATCCCATGATGGGCTCCCCACTCAGCAGGGAACTTACTTGTCTCCCTCTTCCTCTGCCCCTCACCCTACTCTCTCTCTCTCTCTCAAATAAATAAATAAATAAATCTTTAGGACATTGGGGAGGATATGTTCAATGTTGAGTGCTGTGAATTATATAAGACTGATCAATCACAGACCTGTACCCCTGAAGCAAATAATACATTATATGTTAATAATAAAAAACCAAAAAATAAAATTCAGTCAATAATATCAAAACCTCTACATTAAAATTACAAAACTTTGCTAAGAGAAATTAAAGAAAACCTCACTAGATGGAAGGTTATATCATGTCATTGATTAGAATACTCCCTATTGTTAAGATGGTAATTCTATTTCTCTGAAATTAGTCAAATAGATGCCACTATGTACCTATTAGAATGGATAATATCTTAAAATGGGCAAAACCAAGTGTTAGCAAAAAAGTGATACAACTGGCACTGTCATACTCTGCACTTAATAATGTAAAATTTTACAACCACTTCAGAAAATTTTTTTTTTTTTTTACTTTATTTAAGCTTTATTTCAGAAAATATTTTGACAGTGTCTTCAAAAGATAGACAAATACCTGACATAAAACCCAGTCATTCTGCTCCCAGGAACTTCCTAGGAGAAATGAAAGAAATACACCCTAACAAATATCTGCATGCAAATGTTTAAAGAAGCTTTATTTATAATATCCCCAAACTGGGGTGTATTCATACAAAGGAATAATACTCATTGGTTAAAATGTATGGATTACTAATACTCAACAATATGGATAATTTTAAAACATACTGAGTGAAAGAAGCTATAAATAAAAGTATTTACTCTATGATTTCATTTATGTGAAGTTCTAAAATAGGTAATATTAACCCAGAGTGAAAGAAATTCTGCCAGTTCTTACTTCTGTTTGTGTAAGGAAACATATATTAAAAGGAGTGTGATTTTTATTCAGCATATGAATTTGTTAAAATTTATTGAACTGAATGTGTGCATTCTTTTGATGTAAATTATGCTTCACTAAAAGAAAGTAAAAGAAAAATACCTTTTTCAATATTGGGGAGAAAGGAATTTAATCAGAACAAGATAATTTGTTTTAGTCATAATTTGATAATAATTTTGTAATGGAATTTTTTCTTCTGAGGACCCTATGGTGAGGAAGGTAGTGACAAATGGGACAGGAGCCCAAACATACTTCAAAAATCTCTATAATCTAACCCTTTCATTTTGTAGATGAAGATGGCTTTTGAAAATGTAGAGAAATATTAACCTTTAAAATATTTTAATATTTCTTACTCTCCTTCTTGGAAGTTTTAGCTAATTTAAGCGGAGCAACACTGTCAGTTTGGAGGAGACAGTGTTCAAAAGCTGTCATTGTCATGTGAGAAATGCTGTCCTCCAGTTGAACTGTGGTTCTGAATGCTTCTGCTGGAGTGTGAGCAAAACATGATAAACTGTCAGCAAGTCAATGGCCCTAGTCCTAGATTTCGATCTTCTGTTTGGAGCCATTCTCCAGGGGGAAACAGTTGGGCATTTAAAGAAATCCTATTCACTGGTGTTTTAACTCCAAACTTCCAGTTAAATATGAGAATTTAAAGCCCCAATCCAGGCATGAATTGAAATCATTGTTTTTGAATTTTTGTGCAGAGTTTTCTGAACTCTCATGAAACTTGCTTTGAGATGAAGGACTAGCATTTTTAAAATATGCCATTTCTTCACAGGCACACTTGGATCTAAATTAATTTAGAAAGTAAGAGTGTAAATTTTCTATTACCTCTGTTCTAAGTAGTACATGTAGCAGGATTCGGATAAAACTTGCTCTGCCCTAAAGGAGACAGAGATTTTGTTAACCATTCTGTAAAAGAATGAAATTAGTAGGAAATAAGCTAATAAAAGAACCTATTAGATTATCCCAAGAAGATAAAGGACTTGTTTTTCAAAGTAAACTAAAATGAAATTCAAAGAACTGAGTAAGATTTTGTACTCTAACATTTGTTAGTGTAGCAAACTCCAATAAATTACAGTTTCCAATCTGGTTTTGCAGACTCTCTGAAGAAAAGAGAAGATACTTATGGTTTTATCGCTTCTACTGCAATAATGAAAACTGCTCCCTTCCTTTGGTCCTGGGTAGTGCCCCTGGATGGGATGAAAGAACTGTTTCAGAAATGCATACCATTTTGAAAAGATGGAAATTTTCTTGCCCTTTGGAGGCACTTGGACTTCTGACTGCTAGGTAAGAATTGCATAACAAGCATGATATTACTGATGAGAAAAATTTGGAGATAAAAATAGGACTCTATAATTAATTCAATAGCTATTCTGGTTGTTCCCAATTTCAATAGCTATAGATAATAAATTTAGATAAATGTAAACTATGAGTATAAATTTTAAACAAATCTAAGCTATAATTGTGTCTTCTGTACTAAACTGGAATGATAATTAATGGCCATAGTTTCTTAAATGAAGAGTTTAGTTACTCTTACAGAAATAATAAAACAGGGGCGCCTGGGTGGCTCAGTGGGTTAACGCCTCTGCCTTCGGCTCGGGTCATGATCCCAGGGTCCTGGGATCGAGCCCCACATCGGGGTCTCTGCTCAGCAGGGAGCCTGCTTCCTCCTCTGTCTCTCTCTGCCTGCCTCTCTGACTACTTGTGATCTCTGTCTGTCAAATAAATAAATAAAATCTTTAAAAAAAAGAAATAATAAAACAAATTAGGGAAAAATAAAATTCTCTACTCTTTACCCCTCTCAAAAGAAGTAAGTCCTTAATAATTGGACCATATCTTTTATACAAAATGTCCCATTTATAGTAAGTGTACCATTAATATGCCAATGATAACAGTAAGAATAAAAGGGAAAAATTTATCCCTTATATATTCTCCAGACCTTCTCACAGAATAAAATACGCTGGAATGCAGTTGGGGGTGGAGTAATGATGTCTTCTTATAGTTAGGGAGAAACATGTGGGATAAGTGTAGAAGCTGGCTTTGGTTTGGGGAAACAGCTCTTCCTTGGCTTCTATTTTATATTAAAAGCCAAGAAGAGCTATTTTAAAACTGTCTTGATAAGCATCAGTTCACTGATGGCATGAAGTCTGCAGTCTCTAGAATCAGAAGAACTGCGGAGCCCAATTCTATTCTGAATTCTCTCCCAAGGTCCTGACAGAAGGAGAATGTGGGAGAAAGTGACACAAAGGACTTTTCAAACTGATTTACTTAGGTTTATGTTAAAATTAGTGTACTTTCCAAAACTTCTGGAATAGCAAAGGAGGTGAAAGTTTTCGTTTTCTACCACAATGAAATACCACTTCACACTCACTAGGATGGCTATAATCAAAAAGACAAATAATATTAAGTGTTGGCCAGGATGTGGAGAAAATGGAAAACTCACACATTGTTGTTGGGAATGTAAAATGGTGCAAACACTTTGGAAAGTAATCTTCAGTTTCTTAAATACAAAACATTGGGTTACTGTATGAATCAACAATTCCACTCTTCAAGTATATACCCAGGATAAAATACATATTCAATCAAAAACTCATACATGAATATCCAGAGAAGCAATATTTATAATAGCCAAAAAGGAAAAACAACCCAAAAGACCATCAACTAATGAATGGACAAATAAAATGTGTCTACCCATACAATGTAATATTATTCAATAAAAAAAAGGAATGAGTAATAATACATGTTACAACATGAGTAAACCTTGAAAACATTACGCTGAATGAAAGAAGCCAGTCACAAAAGATTGTATGATTCCATTTATAAGATATATCCAAAATAGGCAAATCTACAGATGCAAAAAGTGGATTAGTGGTTGCCTAGATCTCGGGAAGGTTGGGGAAAAAAGGGGTTGATTGCTAAAGGATATGACGTTTCTTTTTTGGTTATAGTTACACAACTCTGGGAACATGTTCAAAATCATTGAATTGTACACTTTAAGTGAATTGTATAGCATTTGAATTGTTTCTCAGCAAAGCTATTAAAAATGTAAAAGAACAGGGGCGCCTGGGTGGCTCAGTGGGTTAAGCCGCTGCCTTCGGCTCAGGTCATGATCCCAGGGTCCTGGGATCGAGTCCCGCATCGGGCTCCCTGCCTAGCGGGGAGCCTGCTTCTCCCCTCCCCTCTCTGCCTGACTCTCTGCCTACTTGTGTAATCTCTGTCTGTCAAATAAATAAATAAAATCTTTAAAAAAAAAAAAAAAAAAAATGTAAAAGAACAGTTAGAAAGGTAAAAATAGAAATATGAATCTCTATAATATCTCTAAAGCCTATTATATCATCACCAGATGATATAACAACTTTCTAGTTTCTAAAGCATAAACTGGCTTTATGGAGGGGAATTATTATTGTTTTACTAAGACATACCTTGGTCTATTTAAAAGAAATTAAATGTGTCAACTAATACCTTTTATAAAGTTTATGGAATATTTCTTAGAAAAATCTTCTTTTTGAATACCCAAGTTTTTAAACATTATAAAAGTTTCAGTCTTCTTTTTTTCAGAGGTAAATAGGTTGTTGCTCTGACATAACAAGAATCTGGAATTCCCAGCAAACGGATTGCGTTGTATATAATGCATGTACCAGAAACATGCAGACCGTACATGGATATACTTTCAGTCAACATAGGCAGTAGGCATTTACCCAAGGGGTAAACAGTAATGAGCCAAACCTTCATACATGTGCAAATGTACAATTGGCAACAGATTATTTTAGATCCAAAGTGTCCTTTGAATATTAAAAATGAGCTAGGAGACTGTTCCTGTAGCAGCATGTGAAAGCTGTATCTTGTACTTCCTATCTTGTACTTTCCATGTAGAAGTGGCTTCATAACACATCTCATGAGTTTAGCATTGCACAGCCAAGGACCATGCTGAACATCATGCCAAAGATCATGAGACCAGCAATTCCAATACCAACAGATTCCAACTTAACGCTGATTATGGTCTCAATTTTACCAATAAAACGTCTGTGTCCGAGAAGCTCCTTCAGGCATATGGGTTGGACCTGTTCAGACCTTTTGTTTCACAACACTGAAATGTTGAGTGGAAAGTACTGAGAGTCCTGTTTCCCTTTTCCCTATCTGTAGGGTAATAGTTATAATAAGCCTCTTCATATGTGGTCCGAGCCTATCGTATAGCTACACCCTTGCCTATAAAAACAAATACTGCAGTGGTTACTTTAGCAACAGATTTCACCAGTAAGCAGGTGAAAAAGCCAAGCATACACTGAAACTGCCTCATGGCTTCCTAACACCTGAAGAAGCCCATGGCTATTATCAGGACTCCTGCTCCAACCAGCACACAACAGCCCCAGGTAGGTATACAGCGATGACTCATCCTCTGATAATAAATCCTTCACGGTGCCTCCAAACCAAAACCATAGTCCAAAAGCAATGACGGCTGACCCGGTCAGCCAAAAGAGCAGGTTGAAGCCAAACAGTAGGTACTTTTTGCACCGAGGACCCTACAGAGGCGTCCCATGGGGCTCATCGCTCTAGTGGGACCCCGAGTCCCCAACCCCACACTCATACTGAGAGTTGTGTCAGCCTCTTACAAAAATATTTATCAGAATAAAGTCTATAATACTGCTTAGTTTTCTTGCTTGTAAAATGAAAAGACTTGCTAGACGGACTTCAGTATTCTCTGATCTCTGATAAATAAGCATAATTCTTTTATAGTGAGCCTTCTCTACCTAAATAGATGCTGAAAATCTATTTGACACAATGTTTTAAATATAAAGATCAAATTATTACTTAGTGTCCCTTAGTACTGTCTAATTTTAATAGTCACAAAACCCTATGAAGCAACTACTATTATTATTCCAATTGTACCTGTGAGGAAGCTGAGGCTTACAGAGATTAAGTTGCCCAGTGGAACGCTAGTAAATTGAGGAGCTCAGGTTAAATCCAGAGATTTAGAGCTTGAAATCTTAACCGCTATGCTTATAGCCTTTCTACACAAATACTCTAGGCTATTTACATACTAAATATGTAAATAAAACTATCTTAATATGGTCTTATTATAGTAAATAGCAGTACTTAACTATCTTATGCTTCGATGTTTCTACTTCACTGTGTAATTTCTTTTTTTCTGAAGAATCAGATTTTTAGAAATTATAGGGACTGCTTTCAAAGTAGAGTGCTATTTATTACACATCATTTAGAAAATTTAGCAGAAATTTGATTTATTTGAACATTGGACAGTTCCTTATCATGCACCAAAGAAGGTCACTGGGAAGGTTAAAATATTTCCGTTACACTCATTCTATGACTCCCACTCTCTTTAACTGAGCTACTAAAAAACTTGAGGACACGCTGTTTCCAAAAATGAACCTTTCAACTTCTCTAAATTCAAAAGCTGACTTTTCCATAACAAACAGTTTGTGCTTGTTAAGTGAGTTGTCAGAGTGAGGTCTTCAGAGATCTGTATTTTTTCTCCTTTGAATAGTCTATTTTTCCAGTGGTTTAACCTCTTGATTACTGGTGTGCTCCATTTCTAGCTCAGAGAATTTTTAATATTGCTGTTTATTTAATCCAGTCCAAAGATTCACCACATCCTTTTGGTTTATTTTTAGCAAGAGACATGTTGAGATTTAATTTACCTAGTGGGGGGGCACGGAGTGTTAATATTTCCACTACTGAGTGCCAGCAGTGTGCTCACCGGGTACTGATATTTCCATTAGAGAAGGCAGTGCTGTCAGAATACCAGAGACCAAGGGCTAAGGTCTGTGGTTCTTGGCAGATGGTTGCTATTTTCTTGAACTCTGATGCACAGGCATAACTTCAACTGCTAATAGCAAGCAGAAATTACCCAAAGAATTAAAAGACAGTTCAAGGAAAGTATTCATTTAAAAATAGCAACTCTGAACTGGCATCAGAGCATTACATCAGAAACTTAAATAAAAATTTGACAAGGTACTAGAACTTGCCATCCCACGTGATGTAAAATTATTATTTTGCGGGAAAAGAACTGTGCTTAACAGGTGATGCCTTAGCATCCAAAATCAGTTTCCTTGGAAAAATGTTTCATAAACATGTTTGCATGAAACTACTGTATCTTTTATTATAGAGATCAATTTACACTAAAGGCATTCTTGACTAGCATTTTAAATAGGTAGCATGGAATATTGAAAAGGAGACAGTTAATAACTTCTACATTAGACTAAATAATTAAGTGATGGATGATGGTGTGTCTTTCCCATTTATATATTGAGCACAAATATGTGTATGTGGAAAATTGACATGCAATGAATCAAAGAGACTGAATAATAAGTCATAGTGACTATCTCTAAAAAGCAATTTAGAGAAAAAGATGAAATAAAGACCACCCCACAATATATTCCATACTATAACCAAAGTACTAAGTGCTCTATGTGCCCAGAGGAGAGAGGGACAGGTTCTTTCTGAGAAGGTAAGGAAATCTTCACAAAGGAATTGAAGTCTGAATTGAAATATTCATAGTAATTTCCTGAGTGGAGAAGAGAGGAAATGTCATTTTAAGAAGAAAGACTAGCATGTGCATGGTTATAGAGGTTCAGAGAATAGTGAGTAATTTAATATCATATTAGAAGGGAACTGTACCGGGGTGCCTGGGTGGCTCAGTGGGTTAAGCCTCTGCCTTCAGCTCAGGTCATGATCTCAGGGTACTGGGATCGAGCCCCACATCGGGACTCTCTGTTCAGCGGGGAGCCTGCTTCCCCCTCTCTCTCTGCTTGCCTGTCTGCCTGCTTGTGATCTCTCTCTCTGTCAAATAAATAAATTTAAAAAAAAATCTAAAAAAAAAAAAAGAAGAAGAAGGGAACTGTACTGTGAGACAAGACTAGAAAGACAGGTCAGCTTAGGATGTTGTGGGTATCATGAGCCAGGTCATTACTGTGGACTCATTTCTGCAGCCCATGGAATTTTGTTAAGAATGGGAGTCATACGGTCAGATTTATGATATGCAAGAATAATGCTGACATCAATGTGAAGGATGAACTAAAGAAAGAAAATGAGAATAAAGATATTAGATAGATGTCAGGTATTGAAATAGTCTATTTGAAAAATGGTCTGGGCCTGAAAAGTAGTAGAGATCCACAGAGCAGATCTGAGAAACATTTCAGAGAAAAGTGAAAAAAAGAGAAGAGAAATTGAAGATTTGGAGCTTTCTATTTGGGGTAAATGATAGAAAACTATAGGGTTAATCAAGACAAGGGTGATAGAAGAAAGAGAAAATTTGGGTGGTATAAGGTAGAGAGTTCTATTTTGGAATGTTGAATAATTAAAAACCTGTGGGATATCTAGAAGGAGATGACCAGTATGTGGTTGTATATTCAAACCTGAATCCTAGTAGAGAAACGAAAGCTTAAAAAATAATATGTGAATTATTGGCATGAAGGCAGTAACTGAAGCCATAGAAGTAGCTGTACTGTGTATAAATATGTAAAGGAAGTATAGAAAGGAAAAAAATGTGGAACCCTGGAGAGTAGCAACATTTTAAGAGCAATAGAAAGTAAGCAAAGCCAGGAAAGGCAATAAGAAGAGTGACCAAGAGGTTGGAGGAGATGGAGAAAGGAGTGGTAATTTAGAAATCATAAGGTTTTCTGAAGGGACATCTGGATGGCTCAGTCGGTTAAGCATTGGACTCTTAGTTTCAGCTCAGGTCCTGATCTCAGAGGCCTGAGATGGAGCCCTGTGTTGGGCTTTGTGCTCAGTGTGGAGTCTGCTTGAGATTTTCTCTCTCTCTGCCCCTCCCCCTGTGCTCTCTCACTTTCTCTCTCTCTCTCTCTCTTAAATAAATAAGTTCTTTAAAAAGGGTTTTCAAAGGTCTTGGAGAGGTATTAAGTAGAATTAAGTTAAAAACAAATCAACGGATTGAGAATAGAGCAGTCACTGATGGCATTCATGAGACAATTGTAATACTGCAGTAAAGCTGGATGCCATACTTCAAGCTCCTAAAGAGGAAATAGCAAGAAATAAGTAAATTGTGACTCTTGAAATAGAATTGATGGTAAAGGCTTTGAGGTTTGGGGTTGGTATGCTTGTTCAAATAAAAAACCTTGAAGCTTGTTTACAAATTGACATGAGGGATGATACATGAAGGGAAGATCAGAAAGTAGAGGGATGTTGAAGTGGCACAGTGAGAGGGTATTAACAGCCAATAGCCTGGAACAAAAGTACGAGTGGGAATTTTATCCAAGGATAGGAAGAGTAACTTCTTCATCTCAGGTGAGAAGCAAGGAAAAATTTGAATACAATTATAGATAAGTATGAATATGGAAGAGAAAAATGTGGAAGTTTCAATATTGTCTATGAAGGAAGAGTTAATACTCTTCTGATATACTGAGAATGAGAAATGTATAGCAGCATAAACCCAAAGGTGTATATCTTGTCTGTGTGCACTTTTAGAGAGTTTCTAGAGTTGCTTCCAAATTTCACAGTTGACAGCACAAGTTTTGAGATCAGACATATCTGACTCTGTCACTTATTACTTGAATGACCTTGGGCATACTTCCTTATCTCTAAAGAGGGGGTAATAACATCCTGTGCCTTATAGAGTAAAGTACTTAAAAGAGTATTCAATAAAATTCTACCAATAATATTTATCATTATTATCTTCTTCATCATAATTATATTGAGTTTAGAGTTTTCAGATTCTTTCAATGCCAAACTATAGAAATTGATAAATTCACGAGAATAATTTCATTTCAACTAAGCTTAAGTTAAATTCACTTGTTAAAATTTATATGATAAATATTTCACAACTGAATAATGACATAGCTTGCAAAGCACTTTCATAATATGTTATATGATTTGTTCTATAAGAAAACCTCTTTAATATTATTACCAACATTTACAATTTCCCCCATTTTACTGTCCCCATTTTACAGATGGAGAAATTGAAGCCCAATTTGTCTATTCATTTACTCTGTGGATATTTATTGATGCCTTACTCATATAAGGCACTTCATTTGGCACTAAAGCTGGCATAACTCACAAATTTGCATCTTTTAAAGATCACTCTGGCTTCTGAGTGAAGCATAAATTTGGTGAGAGAAGCAAAAGTAAATGAGGGAACAGTTAGGAAGCTACAGAAGTAGTTTAAGTGTCAGAGGATAGGAAGTCAGCCTTAGAAGTGTGGTAGTGGTGATGAAATAAAATGAATAGAATCAGAACATTTAAAAGTGACAGGATTGAATGAGGAAGGGCAGTAAAAAAGGAGGGTGTTGAGGATTACTTCTAGGTTTCTGTATAATGCAAGTAAATGGAAAATAGAAACATTCACTAAGATAGGCACTCTGGGTAACAAGTACATGTTAGTAGAAGAAACCCGCCATTTAGGTTGGGGCAGGTTGGCTTTGATGTGTGCTTGAGATGGCTGGTGATGGTTCAAGGAAGAAATCTAAGCTAGAGATCCCAATTTGGAAATCATCCACAGAAAGATGGGAATTAAGTTAAGGGCATAGATAAATTTGCTTAGAGAGAAAGTATGAGATAAGAAGAGAAGATCCTTAATATTTAAGCTGAAAATCCCTTATTCTTTTTCATAACTTCATGCTTCTTTTGCATGTAATGTTGAATCCACCCAAACACAAAATTTCTGCGGCACCTGGGTGGCTCAGTTGGTTATGTATCTGCCTTCGTCTCAGGTCATGATCCCAGGGCCCTGAGATTGAGTCTCTCATTGGGCTCCCTGTTCAGCGGAGAGTCTGCCTTTCTCTCTCCCACTGCCCTTTCCCCTGCTCATGCCCCTCTCCCTCAAATAAATAAATTAAATCTTAAAAAAAAAAATTTGTACATAGTGCTTCCAGTATACCACTTGCTTTATGTAGTGCCTTTCTAAGCTTGTCTGTATATAAAATCAAAAGTGTAATCATATAGAAAAACAAAATCAATAACTACTCTTTAATTATAAATAAGTCTAATTAATACCATAAATAATAGAGTTAATTCTCAATTTCTATATGTAGATCCATGAGCTATCCATCAAGAAATATCTCTGCACAGTTCCTAATGTCTCTTTGAATCATTCTTATTCCTACTGGGTTATGACTGGGGCAATGTCCTAGTCCAGTTAGACAAATTATATTACTCACTATTATGTCTCTATTGATCGTTTAGAATGCCATAAAATAAATAATACCTTCAAGCTGATCTTGTGGATTTCATAGAAGTTTATACAATTAAAAGAGAAAAAGGCCTTCCTAGAAGCACTATAGAGAGCCTGTTGGCCTCATATTCTGGATATTTGGATTCTAGTTTCAATGCCAGCAACAGATGGCCTTGGGCAAACAGTTCAAATTCTCTTTTAGTTTTTTCATCTGTATAATCAGGAGATAGATCCAGGTCTCCAAGTTTCCTTGAGTTCTAATATTCTGTAATCATGTGAAAATCCTTGAAGGAACATGAATTATTCAGTGGGTAGAGGTTTACAATCATTTTAAAGGATCCTTATTCTCCACTTTCCCTAGAAAAAATTTCTTCTGTCATATCTGATCATTTTTAGTACTAGAAAAATAGCAAATATATTCATATTGACATTTTTCTTCCAAGTTGATGCTGAGTGTATCATCAGACTCAAAACCTGCTGAAGAAAATGTTCTGCACTTCTGATAGTTTTCTAATTCTAACCTGACATTGGGGCTTTTAACTATGAATAGCCTTATGGCATTCTGCATGAATTCTTACTGTGTATTCCAAAGTCTGACATTTCTCTTACACTTAAATTTGATCTTAGATTTCTTTGCTTTTCATTTTACCCAAAGTTCCTTTTTTTTTTAAGGTTGACATTTGTTACATTGCATTTGGCTTTTACCCATTACTTGAAAAGTTTTTTCAGTAAGATATTGACCCTGTATCATTTTTCAGACTAGACAAAGAAGAACAAAAGAGAAAACAATGATAGGGGAGAAAATAAGAAAGGAATAAAAATGACAAAATAACAAGTCAAGTGGAAGAAGTTGAAAGATGTATTTTTCTGTTGAAATTTCACTTCATGGTGCCGCTGGCCTTATTGAAAGTTGTCTGGATCCTTGGTGATATTCCTTTCTCCCTTTGAGAGGAGCTGTAAATGACTGAGGGAAAAGAAGAGGAATGATGCCCCCCAAATCTCAGTGTTGGTCATGTGACTTCAAAGCCAATTTGTCATTCAGGAAAAAGATAAGTTGATGTGCTGCTGTCTTCAAAACAGACTACAGGTGCTGATTCATTAACTTATGGCCCTACAACAATAACACATGCCAAAACTACGTTCTCAAAACTCAGTTTGTAGTCCCCAAGATGCTTATAGGGGTGTTGTAAGGTCAATATTATTTCCATAATAACTCTAATATGTCACTTGCCTCTGTTACATATATTCACTTACGGGTGTAGAGTGTTTTCAGACATGCGGTATTGCAATAGATTTAATACAGAAACAGATAGGGGAATCTAGCTGTCTTCTGTTAAGCCAGACTTTATAGATACTTGCAAAAATCTGAAACAGTATCATTTATCTCTCTAAATATTTTCTTTGTTTTTGAAAGTATAGCTCTTTTTCATAGGAGTATATTGTTTATGTTAACATGTAAAGGGATAATTGTTATTATCTTAAATGAATTGATAAATATATCTTAAATGTCTTTAAGTTTGTTTCTAATATGGCAATTCTTGATAGATGTAACTCAACATAAACAAAAATTCTTTGGACTCTTCCATAATTTTTAAGGGTGTTAAAAGGGTAAAACGAAAATAGGAGAACCTCTATTGCACAGCAACCTAAACACTGGGCAGTTTCTACTTCTACATTCAGCTAAAGAGTTACCTAAATACTTGATACTCTTCCTTTCCTGCCCAGGTAAGGAATACCATTTCATCTTTGTCCTCTGCTTGACCATGAATTTTGTGTTTACATGGTGGGCAAAATACAGTTGTATTTCACTTAAGTTCCTTTGAAAATGTTTATCTTGAAGTTGCTTTCATTTTACTTAATTTTTTCACCTTTCAGTTTTTTAGCCACGTGTCTTAGATTCATTTTATTAACTTTTACAATTCTAGTCTTTGAGAAGTAGTTTTTTTCTCTGTATCTAAATGAACTCATTAGACAATAGGCTATGTGCAATTTTTAAATATTTCCTTAAAATTATTGTACAGTTATATTTTTACAGATGCCAAAGACACAACTGTTAGCCCAGTTTAGAGGAAAATGAGGCCTGAATAGATAGAATCATTGTTCATGAAACTCATATAAAACTGAATAGTAAGCCAGTCTGATATTTTGCTTTTGACCAAATTTGGTTTCCTCTCTATTCAGACATTCCTGGAAAGTAAATTAAATAACCTAAAGTTACTTAAATGGATGGTTAAAAAATGATGAATAACCTTAAAGAAGTGATTATTTCACATGAACTCTTGTTACACTTATTTTTAAAAATTCTTAATAAATGGAAATCCTCACCTTACATGATCTTCTCTCCAACAAGTCATAGAATTTTACTTACCTTGTATCTTTTTAATATCTCAAATCCAATAGATTGCCACTTACTGCATTGTAAATGATTTATTTTCTGAATGAGTATAAGAAAGTTTCTTACAAACTCAAGTAAATGAAGACCTTGTTAATATCAGCCTAATAAATTTTCTCATGATAGTTTCATTTCTTCTGCGTCTCAAGGTATAAGGCCCATGCCTCTAGTAATCAGTACTACCAAGCTTAGCAGAATCACTGGTTTATTATTGGCAGGAATTACGTGTATTTTTCAAGAAATTCAGGTCATTGGAAAGTACAATAACCTGACTTGTGGAAAATTCAAAATACTTTGCAGTTCTTCTTTCACATATGACATTTCGGTATGTAAATATCACGTAACATTCAGAAAATATGGGTAGCCCTCACCGCATTGAGGAATGCGTTACTGAGCATGAAATGCCAATAACTATGCCCCATGAGAATGTTTAAACAATTTCAGACAACATCACAGGGAAGAAATGCCAAGATTGGTGGAATATATTTGTCCATTGATCTTTGCCTGAGGTCAGGGCCCTGAAAGAGTATTAAGCAGAAATTCTCTAGAGGCAGAGATCCCTATATGGACCTATTATGCTAAAAGAATATTGTAAGTCAACCAAAAAAATATAATACTTGTTCTTTTACACAGTAATGTTTATTCTTAAAGGAACATATCATTTGGAGCTTTTTTCTAGTGCTGGTAATGAACTTATACTTACTCATATATATTCATAATTAATTAAATGAGTTTTACTTTTTAAAAATCATTATATTTTAGTAACCAATGAAACTTTCATATAGAAACTTTCAAAAACTTTCATATAGAAACTTTCAAAAACTTTTAAAATTTGGCTTAAAAAAGAAAACTAAAATCATCCATGAAATTTCCATTCAAGTATTTTGTATTACTATTTTTAATGTTCTCATCTTTTTGTCAAGCTTATGGAGAAATAGACACATTTTTAAATGGTATTATACTGCATATACTTTTCATTATATTTTAATATCACTAATTATCCTTTCAATATTTTTAGACTACATGTATTCTATTATATGGTCATAGCTTATTTACCTTTTATTTTAGACATTTATGTTATTTACAATTACATATAACCTCACACATATCTCTGATTATCTTCTTGGGATAAATTCCCAAAAGTAAGTCATTAGATCAAAGAATAGTCAAATCTTAAAGATTTTTTAAAAATACATGTTGCTATATATTGCCATAATGTATGAAGGGACACATTTCCCAGAAGCTTCAGTAACACTTCCAACGTCTCTCTAAATGTGGCCAACTCTTCCTAAAATAATCAAATGAAAGTTATATTTGGATATGCTTTACTGTTGTTAGGCCTTAGTCACATCCCAGGATGTCATGTGGTTAGTCTCTTAGCAATTTCTCTTCCAATATCTTCCTAAACTTCATGCAAGAGTAGTGAATAAAAAGATCTATTCCTTTCCATTAACATGAAAAATGTTCTTCCCAACATTTTCACATATTAATACAAATATATAATTTTTCTTTTGGGCTATATAGATATAACTAGTGTCTGTTCTATTCCTGAAGGAGTCTGAAAAAAAAATAATACATCCTTCTTTTTCATTACCTTCAGATTTTTCTCTAACCCTTTTGACTGAGAGGAAACAAATTTTAAAAACCTGGGACTTACATAAGTGGTATTTTTGAGTTATATCTATTGCTACCAAGGTAATTATCTCAGAGCACAGCAAGAAATAAAATGGGCCCAATAGTATGATTTTTTCTGGTTATTATCATCATGATCGATGCATTTTTATTAATGACCCAATATGTATGGAACATGGTGCTAAATCCTAAGAATTTAAAAAAAAAAAAAAGGAAGAGGATAGAACAATTCTTATCTTCAGTTGATTTATTCACTAGTTGAGGAATGATGGCACATATAAAAAAGAAATTCTGATAAACACTAACATATCTTAATTGCCCAGTGGAGTCAGCCAGTCAATGTCCTTAGAGTTCAGAAAAGTGATTAGTAAAGATTGGGATAGTCACCTTTAAGAGGATTTGAACCACGTTTTGAAGGACGACTAGAACTTTAACAGAAAAGAGAAGCTGTTCCACAAAGGAGAGAATGCACGACATTTTCAGAGTAAAATAACCAGTGAGCCAAAGCAGTTTAAGTCAGTATTACAGTAGGAGAAAAATATGATGTTCATCTAGCCTTGGCTATCTAGATAAGCAGTATGGGCCTAAGAGAGGTACATTGGAAATAGAAACCCATTTAATGTTTTATGAGAAATGAATTTAGAAATAACTAGGGAATTTATAAGGTATTAATATTAGGGAATTTATAAGGTATTAATATGAAAAATGTTAGTACCAGCATGAGATAATTATGGCTTCGACTAGCTAGTTATGGAAGAAACTGAAAATAAGCATAATGCTAGAGTACCATTAGGATAAAAAAAAAGGCAACCGAACTTGGCAACTGATTTATACGAAGAGAAAAGACTACTAGGAACTTATTATTCAGCTGTGCTTGCATCAGGGATTCATAATGAATGAGCCTGCCTTCAACCAAGTACATAATATAGAATCCCACTGAGAAGACTGTGATAAACTCTACACGGGGCTACCAGGGAGCTGGAACAGCTTCCCAGGTAAACTGGTCCTTGAGTTTTGACTTCAAAGATGAATCAAATTTTGCCAGATGGGAAAGGGTGGAAAATTCAATGAAGAGGGCAAAAGAGGGGGAAAACATGACTCAAAATTGTAGACCTGCATAATTGAAGAAAGATAGTAACACAGACCACAAGAGAAAAGTCTAGCAGTAGAAATCTTTTAGGTGGAAAGAGAATTCAGCTTAGACATTCTGCAAACTTACATATAGAGCATATTTGCCAATCTGGAGACAGCTGAACAAAACATGACAGACCCATGAACAAAACAGGCAAAACTTTTCTGCTTTCATGGAGTTTACATTCTAGTATTTGGAAATAAATACATAATTAGAGGTAGAGCATTCACCAAGAGTTCTATTTTATTGTGATGTTTGTTTTTCTTTTCTATTTTTCTTTCTACATTGTCATTCATATCCATAAGGTAAAATAAGTACAAAAGAAAGCATGGGTGACTCCTATCTGACTTACCTCATCACTTAGGCAGCAAAATGTTCGAGTAACTATTCCCTCTAAGACTTCAAACTGCCCTCAAACTGTCCTTGATGTCTATAGGCTTCAGACAAATGGTTTAGTAATTGAGAGCAATAAATTAGAATCAATCACATTTAGTTAGGAGAAAGTAGTCTCAGTGTGCTAAAACAAGCTGACCTTCTTCTAGCTTTGCATTTTTATTGCACCCTTTCTGCTCTCTACCTGTGCTTGATGCTATGCTGGGATCTTCTGAAGTTAGCAGTACTTCAGGAGATGTGTCTGGACTGCAGTTCTTGCTGGGTCTTACTGCTAGATTGTTCAAAGGGAGAAAATTATTGGAAAAGTATTTGCAGGTCAGAAATAAGGGTTTCGAGTGCATAACCATGCAAGTGAAATTTTTGTTGCAATTAAAATGCTCAGTTTAATTTAAGAAAAATATGTAAAACATTATATTTAAGCATTACATTTCAAACTGCTAAGGACAGTTGAGAGATACTAAGTAATACCAGTTTTCCTTGACACTGTAACTGCATAGTATTCATTTCACCCTTGAATAACCTGATATGCTGAAGAGACTGGACATTAAAGACTCTAAAGTTTCCTAACCTCCTTAGTATTAAGAGCCAATCTTCAGAGCTCTCACTTGATTGGTTGAAAGCATTTAGTTTGTTTCCATGCAAAAGGATTTTTGACTTTTGTTTGTTTATTTTTTCCTTGTTTTTCAACCAGTTTCAGTTACTATAATTAGTTCCTTCAAGTTTAAAATTAGGCATATCATTTTTTTTCTGAAAACTAATGAGTGCTAAACCTTAAAACAGACATTTGCAGTCCAAAAATGAATAAGGCACAGTTACCCGAAGGCCTTCATATCCTGGTAAGAGTTAGTCTTATTAAAGTATTTTTGTTTATTAAATTTCTGGTTTTTCATTATGATCTGGCCAAAACTCATTTAAATATATTATATCCCTTTTTTAATCATATAAACCATCGGGTCTCTAGCTGGTAATAATTTACTCAACAAATGCATGGCTAAATGATAAGCAAAGATTTTCATACACTTTAGAAAGATTTTAAATATCCTATGATCCTTTATAGACGAGGAAGCTGGCAGTTTCTGACTTAAACCCAGGTTTCCAAAATCTAGTTGAAAAGGCTTTTATTGCATTCCACCTGAGAGTACAGAATGTGGAAAAATAATAACGTGGTGCTAATAATCATCTTAATTGATTGTGAGATTATTATTTTATCTTATGTGCTGGGGGTAGAATTCATTCTGTCTTCTCCCTGACATTTCTCATAGATTACTCCATGCCATTTATAGCTTAATAGATACATTTACTTTGTGTTAGTTTTCCAGATCAAGAAATTCGTAAAGTGGCTGTTCAGCAATTAGACAACCTCTTGAATGATGAACTACTGGAATATCTCCCACAACTAGTTCAGGTAAGAGCAGCAGAGTTTCCAAAGGATTCTAGGATTTTAACTAATAATCCTCTAAAAAGAGTTTCCAATAAGTCAACACTAGACTATATAAAGTGGTAGTGTAATTTGGCAAGCCAGAGACTAAATTATAGCTCATGTGTTGACATAGGTAACATAAACATTCTTTAGCCCAAACTGATAGTTACAGAAACGACCTGTAAGAGCCAAAGGAGACATTTTTAAAAATTATTATTATTTAGAACTGGGGCAAAATATAGAAATAATGGTGAGGAAATCTTTCCATCTAACTATGTAGACCAATTAAAAATAAAATGAATGCAACTTAGAAAATGGGGCACCTGAGTGGCTCAGTGGGTTAAAGCCTCTGCCTTCGGCTCAGGTCATGATCCCAGGATTCTGAGATCGAGCCCTGCATCTGGCTCTCTTCAGCGGGGAGCCTGCTTCCCCCTCTCTCTCTCTGCCTGCCTCTCTGCCTACTTGTGATCTCTGTCTATCAAATAAATAAATAAAATCTTAAAAAAAAAAGAAAATAGTCTTTTCCTATGCAGCTCCTCATAAAAATGGGTTTCTTGCCTTTCTCTTAGACCATTCTAACATTATCAATCTATAAAAGTGGTTTTATAAGGTAATACCTGAATTCTGCCAACAGATACTGCATTTTAGCCACAGCATTAAATATCACAATGTTGGAGTTACTTTAGGAAATAATATGGCCACATAAATGAAATATAGAAATATGAGCAAAGACTGATTTAGTCTGAATATTTTGAAATGGAAACAACCATTATCTTGCAAATGACCATGTAAATGATTGACTATCCAACTACAAATAATATTGTTTTCCCAAGTTGACTATGTGATGAGGGCTGAATAGGTAGTTCTAATATAGTGACCTTTATGTTTACTGGTTGTTGTTTTTTAAGATTTTATTTATTTACTTGACAGACAGAGATCATGAGTAGGCTGAGAGGCCGGCAGAGAGAGAGGAGGAAGCAGGCTCCCTGCTGAGCAGAGAGCCCAATGCAGGGCTCGATTTCAGAACCCTGGGATCATGACCTGAGCCAAAGGCAGAGGCTTTAACCCACTGAGCCACCCAGGTGCCCTGTTTATCGGTTTTTGTTTTGTTTTTTAACTCTGATGTTTTCTTATCTGAAAGGTCAGATTGTAGTTATAAGCTATCTTAAATGCCGAGTGACTTAATTTTTGAACATTTAAGATTTAATTATTTGAGAGAGAGCACAATTGGGGTGGAGGGGGAAGGAGCAGAGGGAGAAGCAGACTCCCTGCTGAGCACAGAACCTGATGTGGGGCTTGATCCCAGGACCCTGAGATCATGACCTGAGCTGAAGTCAGACACTTAACTGCTTAACCAACTGAGCTACCCCAGTGCCCCTAGGACAGAGAACTCTGAGACTAATGGGGGAAACCTCTGTCAATGACTAGAATACCATATTGCATTGCACATTGAATAGGCACTTCTCTGAAGGGCTCCTAAAGCGAAAGCTGGTTTAGAAATAGCTATACCATATAGTTACTTATACAGTTTTTACAGTTGTGATTTTTCTATACTTTTCAGATTAGTGTAGTACAAATAAAAATTAATCAAACTTGTAGCAATACTGTTCATCTCATGATTCATGAGTATTGGCAGCATGCTCTAACCTAAATCAAAAAAGTAAAGTTTTTACAAAATTTTATGTATACTAAACCCATTTGAAAATGGCAGTCAGAATACATTAGCAATACACTCGCCACCAGGAATATCGCTGAGAGCCATATTCAAATCCAAATTCATATGACAAGGCGCACAGAACCCAACATAGCAAATACACAGAAGTAAAACTAGGAAGTGCAGCAAAGACTCCCTAATTAAAAATGAAGATAATGAAATGTTTGGGGATGGAAAAAAATGACTGGAAAATAAAACTGGGAAGAATTTTCAAAATATTTATTACAGAATTTGCCCCATGCTCTCCCCTAACTTCAAAACTTTAAGGACATAAAAACTTTTAAAACACAAAAAATTCTACCCTATTGATTATTTTCTTTAAGTATGTTATTTTGTTATGTATTATATTGCTAGAATTATGCAGGATATATTAAAGAAATAAGACAGGACTCTAAGTCCATAACAAAAACAGAACATGTTGTTCATAGCCAGAAAGTACTTAAGACCCGTACCCATAGGTTACAGCAAACCGCAGGTCAACCCTCTGTGGGTAGGTTCCAAGAACAGATCATAATAATGCAGTGTGCACCAGAAATATTGCCAGCCTCCTAGATGGTGGAGTAGGAGTGAGGGGGAAATTGTACCAGTGCACAGAGTGATACAGGGAATTTGCAAACAACTGAAGCAATTTAAAAGCAACAAACAAACAATGGGGAAATCTAAAAGGAAGGCTAAAAAGACAAGCATGGAAATAAATTCTAAGATATCTCTCTCTGCTCATGTGCTCATGTGATATGTTATTAGGGCATCGACACAATTTACGACCCGGTCAGCTAGTATTATTAGCAAGTAAGTAAAAGCAAGCCATGGCTGCAGTTTAAGAGAACATACATTATGGTCTTTATACATTCAGACAGCATTAAGAGTTTATGCAAATTTGCTGAAATCATCTTTAGCACCTTAGGAATTCATAAACTTTCCCACCCTTGAGTATGGTCAGCATATTGAAGTATTTCTTCAGGTGTGTATGTGAATGTGTTTTGTGCCCACTTTTGTCTGCTGTCTGTACGGTGGTAATAAACCTGGCTTGAACTCTGTATGTGGGAGGGGAGGGCTATGTGTGACTTAAATGGCTATTGAGCAACTAAAGATAGAAGCTTTGCCTCTTAAACAGGGATGGAAATTTTTATGAAGAGAGCCCATTTTTAATTTTCAAATATATTCAGATTTCTGAAAGGATGATGGGGCCCAGGTACTCCCTGTAGACAGGGAAGCCCTTGCAAAGTACCTAAGCTGAATTAGGCTCATAAGGATATTAGGGGCTGCCATTACTACCTGTATTTTCCACCAGGTTGGGTTTCCTAGAAAATCATAAGGAGCTGTTCACAGTAGAGATGAGGGAAAGAATTTGGAGAGGTGTCGACTTGGGTGGCACCAATCAGCTCTGAAATCTCTGAAGTTTCAGGTTCTCCAGGATAATACTGATGTATCAATTGGTGATTTCAGTCAAGGCTTTGAATGTGTATTAAATTCATTCCCCTAAGAGGAGAAGTCTCTACTATTTAATAATGCCATTTTTATATCTAGGACACTAATCATACTCTGTATTTTTGTGTGTGCCAGGATTCTCCTTCTAGGCATGGTTGAACTCCACCAACCATCTGCTCTTATTTGTTATCCTGTCATACTAAAGCATAAATGAGAAAGAGACTTCACAAATCCAAACTGTGATGTGTGTGTGCTATGTTACACACCAGCTAATAAGATTATCTTATAATATACCAATATAATCAAATATCCAATATAATTTTAACATTCTGTTAAAATGTTTATGCTGTTTTCCTTTGCCTTTTCATAAACCCTATTAGGCCTTTTGTATTCTGCTAGAATTTTGCTATTGAGAAGTGTAAATTAATTATATCTCTTACTTCAGGCTGTCAAGTTTGAATGGAACCTTGAAAGTCCTCTGGTACAATTCCTATTGCACCGTTCATTGCAAAGCATCCAGATTGCCCATCGTCTTTACTGGTAAGATTAACTAAAATAGGATAGGATGCCTTTTTTATTGTCAACTTCTCTCTGTGGAACAGTGTTAGAAGAAGTATAAGATTTCTTACCTTGTAGTTGTTATAAACCTCCACTTAAAGTTCAGCCAAATTCGAGTCTTTGTTAGTTTTTTTTTTTTAATTTATGAGTGCAATTTAACTGTCATCATCCTCAAAATCTTCCCTTTATACAGTTGCTGCTGTTTAAATCCAATCTGAATTTTAAATCTGGATGATATCTTTCCTATAGCTTTATTATTTCTTTAAGAGAGAGTGAGGGAGCGCACACACTCACATATGTATGGCAGACAACATCTACTAGCTTCAGTTGCTAGTAAAGCACTTTAATTAATAGAAAAAAGTCACTCTCATTTTTTAGTTATGTTTTTCTGCTTCAAGAAATGTTACCATGTTGACATTACTCTTCGCATGAAAATAACTTCAAGGATTTCATTGTAGAGATTTGTATCTCTACAAAGTAGGGATACAAGGAATTGTTAGGCACCAATGTTTATTTTGATGTTCATTTTTATTTCAAATGTTTAATATGAAAAGCAGAACATTGTCCTCTACTATGT
Source organism: Taxidea taxus jeffersonii (assembly GCA_003697995.1). NCBI lineage: Eukaryota > Metazoa > Chordata > Mammalia > Carnivora > Mustelidae > Taxidea > Taxidea taxus. The sequence goes on along the minus strand of ML105110.1, from coordinate 73,035 downwards.
CGGTATAGGGAGGCATCAGTCACATGACTAGCCCTGGGCCCTTCACTGAATGGACTCTTTCATCAAGCCTTGAATGAAGTCTTATTCTCCCCAGTTTTTCAGTCAGCTACTACCTTGCTGAGGGAACTTAAGTGGATACACTTGGTGGTCTTTTGTTCTCTCAGTAAAACTAGGACCAAGTTACCAGGGCCCAGCTGTGCACTTGCAGGCTTGTGACAGAAGGGGGCAGAAGAGGGCTGCTTGAACAGTCAATCAGGCTTGATGCGGAAACAGGGCTGGTAGGGCTTTCGAGCAATTTCAGGAGATTGACCCAATCAGGTATTAGGCAATTGATATCACCAGTGAGGTCAAAACTGGATTGGAGAGAAAATATGAGCAGAAGTCAGGGACTAATCTAAATCAGGAATTAGGGCCCAAAGAACAAGCTGTTGAATCAATGTCTGCTGGTACTGAGTGACTTAAGGCAATGGTATTTCTGGCACCACAAGGCCTTTTTTTCCAAGGTGGCAATGGTATTAAGAGACCAAATCCTACGAGCTTTAAGATGCCACTCATAAAATTGAGATGATGCCAACCAAATCTCCTCATTCATTTTCTAAGCGCTCTGTCCTAAACTTTTCTTACCTAGATTTTGGGATAAATTTCTCAAATCAAGGACTGCTCTAAATAAAGCAAAATAATGTGGAAATTTTGCATCATATGATTAAAGTCACACATCTCCCTCTCATCCTTTCTTTCTTTCTTTTTGAAAGAGAACTTTTTATTACTTTTATGTACAGAATATTCAACGGTGTTCACTCAGCTCAGTTGGGTGGGCAGTTCTTTAGTTTTTGCCTTTTCCAGTTGGCAATGCAAGCCACTGACTTTGGACCCAGGACATCGCTTCCCCAGTGGCAGCGGATCTCATCGTATCTGTCATTGTAATTGTCCTGATGGCTGTCCTGATGTCCAGTTTAGCCAGAGCTCCTTTGTCTTCTGAGTTAATCTGTGTGAAGGCAACAGTGGTGCCGGTCTTCCTTTGGACCAAAGGCCCCAGCCTGGCCTCCCTCTCATCCTTTCTCCTAAATCATCCTTTCTTCTGATGCCTGAAGTTCTATCATCAGTGAATCAATACTTTAGGTTAAGTATTCTTCTCTCCCAGAATTTTTTTTCTAATGTGGAAATATATATATTTAGAACATACTGGTCATGATGAATTAGATGATCCTTTGTTCATTTATGTGATAAGCCTTGAGATCCTAGACCCTGTTGAACTATGAAGGATAAAACAGAATAGTCCTTGCCTAAACAAGCTGACAGGTTGGGGCGCCTGGGTGGCTCAGTGGGTTAAAGCCTCTGCCTTCGCCTCAGGTCATGATCCCAGGGTCCTGGGATCGAGCCGCATCGGGCTCTCTGCTCAGCAGGGAGTCTGCTTCCTCCTCTCTCTCTGTCTGCCTCTCTGCCTACTTGTGATCTCTGTCTGACAAATAAATAAATAAAAATCTTTAAAAAAAAAAAAAAAAGCTGACAGGCTACCAACACGACAGCTAGCAGCCAGGCAGCAGGGAAGATCCCCTGGCTATGTGAAGGAGAAAACTGACAACAAATCCTGTCCACTTTATGGTGATCCATTCCAAATACAACTACAAGGTAGAGAGGCAAGGCTGGCCATCAAGTCAATAAAAAAGCCTAAACACGCACTCCCATTCTGCCACAGTTAAATACCGATGAAGGCATACAAATGAATACACAGAGAAGGTAAATGCTCTCTCTACATTGAGATCTGAAACACTCCCTGAAGAAAGCGTAAAGAGCTGTACTTCAGGGAGTTATCACAGTGTAATAGAGCATGCATGATACAGAATCAATAGAAGGTTTTAAAGCCTCTCCTTTACCTTCTAGAATCATTATATTACTACTGACTAACCTTTTACCTTCACAATGTAATGAATAATAAATTATTGCTTCACTCTTTTATAAAGGAAAGATATGTCTTGTTGTCATTTAATATTGATCTCTTGTAATCATCTTTCACCTTACTATTCTCAGAAAAGTATACACAGGATAAAATCTCTGCAATAAGCAATTCACTAAGCTAACAATAGCTATTCTCTACCTCAACCAACCTGAAAAAAAGTGATTTTTTTAAGAAAGTTTACATTTTATGCAATAATCTGTAAAATCCATTAGCATAGTTTTCTAGTTGAGACACACTAAAGGAACAGCTGGGTTTTGTTTGTTTGTTTGCTTTATTTCTAGTTTATGGGATAAAGGTTTTGTATAGTTCTTTTCATAAAAAGATCTTTAAAAATAGAATACAATTTTAAATTAATTGTCCTATGTCATTTGTGTTATTTCTTTTATTAAATATATGAAAATAGAATCTTATAATCTCATACAAAGTTCTACCTCAAATCAATACAAAAGCCAGTAACAATGCTCCACCTTAAATTTATCCCTAATTTAAATTATGCCCTCTTCAAATTTTTCTATCTTGTTAAAAAAAAAGTAAAGAGTTATAAAAGTGAACATTTTGTGCGTACATACTGACCTCAAATGTTGGAACTTGCACCAGATCTGGCATTTGGGAACTGAACTTTCTAATCCACTCTCCAGCAATTTTTCATTACAACAGCAACATGCAATTTTATCTCTGCTTCCTTAGATAGTAATCTGGTGTTCCTATAATAATATCAGTCTTCCTCTGTCATAGTTTATGGTGGAGATTTGGGTTAAGGCCTTGAAAACAGCTTTATACTGTTAAATTTTCATTTTTTCTCAATCAGACTACAGGTTTACTTTAGGCAACAAAATATAAGGTCAACAAAAAGGAATCTATTCTTCCTTAATATGACCTTAATATTGGTCATTATCTTTGTCTTCTAATAATATTTGAATTTGATCTCCAAAATAAATAGGTAACAAATACTCATAGAGTTACAGGATTTGGGAGTCAAATGGAACAAATTCTATTGTTCCTTTTTTTCTCACCCAGAAAGGGATATCAACAAATTAAGTGACTAAATCCAATTACGATCATCTAGCTAGCTGAAAAATTAAGTTTAAGATATTTTTTTCATGACATCTCATGCCCACTTCAGGCCTCTTTCCAATTCATCATCCACTTCTAAGAAAAGTACAACTTGAAGAATTCACAGAATGTTTGTTTGTTTTTCTATCAATAATTAGGGACTCATTCAAGTACACTAAAGTGGTGACTTTTCCTTAACTTGAATGCAAAACTGAAAAAAAACAATATCCCAAATTGAGATCTTTATATCTAATACTCAAAGTTTTTGCCATTAGGTGTCGGCATAATCCATAACTGCTGTCAGTTATAATGTTAATAAATAGGCATTTGGAGGAAGCTCCAAAAAAATTGTATAATTGAAGGAATTTTGAAGGGAACAGTAGGTTTTTCCCACAATTTTTCTTTTGTAGTTCCTGATTCATACCTAAAACACTAAATTTCTTCACTTAGTTTTACTATTAAACTATGAGTGATAAGAAAACGATTCCTGAGTAATTTACTCAGTAGACTCATTTTATACTTGTCTTTCAGTACTTATTATATAAAACCAAGACTTTATGTTATATAAAACCAAGACTCAGTTTTCTCTAAAACACTATTTAATTAAGCCAGCAATATGCTAATGAAATTCAAGTCAACCCATTTCATCAAGTTAAATGAGTTAGAAAATAAATTCGTGTAGTCCAGGCCAGAACTTGGCAATAATAAAATGTAAGCAAAATCCATCTTTAGTTTCCTTCTAAGTAAAAATACCCAGTAAGCAATTGGATATAGAATCCTAAAGAGCAAGAGAAAGACCTGGACTGGAAACAGAATGGGAATGTATCAGCATATTGATGGTACTTGCTAAGCTTCCATCTTAGGGTTCAGTCATCCCCCGAATTTGGAGTTCTCACCCAGATTCCTTGTACCTCGATCCAGATTTTAAAAGAGAGGACCAGAGCATCATGTCAAAAGTATTTTCAGGGGCCAAGTCTAGAAGGAGCAAATAATCTCTTTTGCCTGCATTCCATAGATCAAAAGTCAGTAACAAGACCCCACCTACATGCAAGGAAAAATAGGAAAGCAGACCAGTATATATGTCTATATACAGAAGCAAAATGCTGTTTGATCTGGCAAATCCAGAGCAGTGTCTGCCACAGAGGTAAAGCAATGTAGAGAACTGAAGAAATTTGACCATCAAGTTGTAGAGAAAGAGGACATGGAAGGAAAACCAGTACTCGCTCTTAAATATATTAATTGGCTTTCTTTTCAAAAGCTAAGATTGATCTCAATAGACAAAGAAGACTATTGCCTAACCACTGGAATAGAATCATCATTTTGGCAGACATCTTCTAAAAATGTCTTTTGTCCAATAATCCTGTTAGTATTTCCAAGAGATTTAACCAATGGGTATATTTTAAACCATTTTACCTAGATGGCTCATTATTAACTTATTTATGTAGCTATGGTGGACAACTGGTATCTTGGCCCAAGAGGTCCCAAACTAAATTAAATATCCCTATCCTCTCCTTCTCGTTCAATCCTTGTGCTCACTATGTCCAAACCTCCTTTTTTATATGCAGTATCCTGGTTAACAGCCACTACCAAGATATCCAACACAGAAAATCTGGGAGGCATTATTCCTACCAACAATCTTCCTCGTTTAATCAGCCCATAAGACTTGACTGTTGTTTCTTATAAATATGTCTTAAATTTGTCCCTTTTCTACTTCTGTCCACTAAGGTGGATAGCACCTTAGTTCAAGTCTTCAGTATTACCTACTTGCATGATTACAACAGCTTTCTAATTGTTTCTTGTTTTTGGTTTTGGGTTTTTTGTTTTTTTTTTCCGCTTCCATTCTTACCTACCTCAGTCCCATCCATCCTCCTCCACACTGTTCTTGGTATAATCTTTATGTAATACAATTTGATCCCTAACTCATAAAGTAGGTTCTAGTTTCAACATAACCCACAGCTGGCTACCATAATTCCATAATTCCAATCAGCTTTTTCTTGCTAGTAGAGTTAAAAATTTTTAGATGTTGAAAAAAAAATCTGTTCTTCCTTAAAAGACCTTGCAATAGATTTTCATGATTTCAACTCTGCCTGCTTCCCACACCCATTTTGTATGATTTTCTACATCCAAACACAATCTTTTGTATTCTCAAGTAGTTATTCAAATGTCCAGAGGTCTTTCAAGCCCTTGTGGCTTTGTGCATGGTATTTCTCTCTGCCTGAAATACAGATGCCCTGTTTTTTGTCCAGAATCCTTTGGGACCCAGCTCAAATTTTTATCCTCTTTGAAGATGTCTCAGCCCTTGTACACACTGCTGATACAAATTTTAGCGGAGTATATACTTTGTTTACTTCACCATTTACCTTTTCTTTAAGATAGCTTAGGCCGCAAATAACAAAAATGTGATTTAACTGGCTTAAACGATATGAAAAGTTAATAATCTCACATAACAGGAAGTTCATTAGTAGAAAGGTTCCAGAGTTTTTTATAGCAGCAGCTCATGGATTCTCATGAACTCAGTTGTGTCTTTTTTTGCTCTGTCATCCTGTGTGTTTACTTGTTCTTAGTCCACTTCACATCACGGTTACAAGGAACCTGGCACAAGTGATACCACGTCCATATAGGACACCAGGCAGCAAAAGAAAAGAGGCTGATCCTTCTTCAACAAGAAAAATTTTCCTCTAAACTTCATAGCAGAGTTAACTTCTTTCATTTGCCAGAATTGGGTCACATATTATCCTGAGACAATCACTTGATCAGATGGCCATCAAGTGAACTGACTTACCTAATTAGTTTAGAATATTCAGAATATACCCCTAAACTGGTCATCTTCCCTGAAGGTTGGTTTTGCTATCTGGACAAAATCTGATTCTTTCTTCAGTTGTGAAGGGGAGACTAGATTTAGTCTAGATAAAACCCTATGTTTCCTCTCTGGATTGTGAGGTCCTATCTTAATCATCCGTCCCTAACACAGAATATTACACACAGCACATATAATTGGTATTCAATAAGTGTCTGTTGAATGAATTAAAATAATAATTATACCACATACATTTATGCTGCCTAAAGGCTAACTTATCTTGACTACTGTACTTAAAACAGCAGAGAATCAAGTCATATTATACTGAATAAGCTATATTATACTGAAGTCATTATATTCAGTATATAAGTTCCCATTGGTACTCTCATAATCACTTTTGCTCTTTCTAAAAAATAGAATTCCCTAGCTCTCTATAATCAGGGGGAAGTTGAGTTAGTGACTTACAGATAAATATGATCCTCTGGAATAAAGTTTTTGAAAAGCTATTTGTTGTTAACAGTGATTGTGCCTACAGTGTGAGGTGCATTTTATTGACTTAACTATGCTGTTTCCTAAAACCCTGAATAAAAATAAAAGCCTATAGGGGCACCTGGGTGGTTCAGTCAGTTAAGTGTCTGCCTTTAGCTCAGGTCATGATCTCAGGGACCTGAGATTGAGCCCCATGTGGGGCTCCCTGCTCAGCGGGGAGCCTGCTTCTCCCTCTCCCTCCACCCCTCTCCCTCCCCCTACTTGTCCTCTCTCTCTCTCTCAAATAAATAAATAAAATCTTTAAAAACATTTAATAAAAGGCTATACCTAATGATTTGACAAGCAGTGTTTTATGGGAAAATGTTAAGTTAGTAAGCAGCTACTTACTGTCTTTTAAAATACAATTTTCTATGTTAAGACTATGATTTGGGGGGAATTACTGAGTAGTTTCTGATTTTTGCTGGCTCCTATCCTGTTTTTTTTTTATTGTTGCTGTTCGGTTGATGGTTTGTTTTTTGTTTTGGACTGTGAAGATTGATAGTTTTTTGTTATTGTTTTGTTTTTTTATCAGCTGTTGAGTAAGTCCTTTGTTTTCAGGCTCAACTTTACTTTCTGTGTTTACTCATCAAAAGATCCCTCTTTGAAATTGTTGAATAGAGGTTTTTCTTGCTTTTCTTCCAACTCAATTTTCTATTTCATTTGTTATTACTATAGTTACAAGAGTAAGACAGTTACTTTGGCATTCCTTGTCTAAAGAACTTCATATGTGTGGCTTTTTGTAGCAAAATCCAGACTTGGATATCTCAATCAAATACTTGTCATGTTTAATAACTTAGAATTCTTATTTTTGTTTTGGCATGTATGATTGCATTTTGACCAATGACAAGTGAACAGCTTGCACAAATAATGCTCATCTTCTCTGGATCTGACAGTCTGCCTGAAACACTAACCGCTCTTGGCAGATATGCCACATAAATTGTATCTTGCTTGGGTTTAGTGGTCTGAAATTGTTAAAGGGAGGAATCCTAATGTACATGTCACTTTCCTTTTTAAATTAGGGCACTGTGTACTTATGTTTCCTAGGGTGTTATAAATGTCCTTAATTTACCAAAAGGGTGGAACTTCTATTATTTTCTTCCGAGTAAAATTTACTGTCACTCTTAGAGAGGCTGCTGCTCAATAAACTGTTGACATAAATTGATTGATTATTCTGAAAATCTCACAAGACTTAATCTAGAGCTCCAGTAACTAACATTGTGGGGGCAACTACACAAGTAGACCAATGGACTTCAGTGAACAGATGCAGGAAAGTGCATAAGTATATTAAGAAAAGAGAGAGTATTATGTTAGTCATCCATTCTTTGATACATCTGTTCCCTAAGTTTTTATTGAGTGCCTATTACATACATAATTTATAGCTTTTTTTGCAAAAGGGTAGAAAATATAAACAAATGATAATAAACATGGTTTAAGTGATTTTTTTAAAGCTTCCTGGCTATTTTAGGCAGTTACCACAGATGTCAGAGTCTATTTTTCAACACTGTTGTCTCAACAAATTAATCTTAAACATTCCATTTAGTGATTTTCAAATCCTATTTGATCAGATTATAAGCCTAATTCAGTGTATTTCTCCACTATTAAAATTGTTGTGTCAGTTGTCCAGAGAGCTGCTACCAGGACCAAGGAACTTCAGGAACAGAATTAGGGATCAGATAGTGACTTGACTCTTCTTAAAATACCTTATGATTCTTTCTCTGCTATAAAGACCAGAATACTAGGTTTATCAACTCTAGTATTGCTGTGATTTACAGAGTATTACTAGAATTCTAACTGTCTGTCTTCAATATTTTTTTATCCTTACAAGCAGAAATGACATAGTTAATCCTAGATACTATGCTAGTCATTTTTTCATATATTCTCAACAACTTCATTATCTCCATTTTTCAGGTGAAGAAATTAGTACTTAAGAAGGCTAAGTATGTAATGCTATTAAGTAGAACAGCCAAAATTTGACCCTGTGCCCTATCCACTATGACCTTCTACCCACTCACATATAATGAAGGATATAACAAAGAACAATAGAAAACAGAATAATGTAATGGTGAGAAAATAGGATTTGGGAGAAAACATACTTAAGTAGTAATTCCACCTCAGGCCTCTATTAGCTATATGGTCTTCGAAAAATTACTTAACCTCCTGATTTTTTTCATAATGTGTAAAGGAAATGTAATTATGTCTAACAGAATTATTGTTAAAATAAATTGAGATCATGCTTATCAAGGTCCTTAATATGTATTTAGTACATACAAAGGATATATATGTTTAGTCATTTAGTATCCCCAAAATTCCTACCATTGTAATTTCTTTGTTTTACTCCAATTCAAATTTAAAATAAAACTTTAATATCAGACTCTGAAATGGGTGGAAGTGGGAGCACAAAAGTCACTGTATAAACTAGTTTAGAGACTTGTTGAGCAAAGTATCTTGGAACACTCTAAGTGTCAGAAGAAGTTGGGAATATGTGCATCATTTAGTATCAGAGAAATTTAACAGACAAAGGAATCTAGCAACATTTGCAGATTGCCTCACTCACATTTCTATCTCACTCACATCACTCACTTGTCTGTTAGCACAGTTCAGAAGAAGAAAATATGAGTAAAACTTTTCATTGGTCCTTTGGTTATTTTATAGGATTAGGTTATGAACTGCAAATGAAAAATTATACTCTTGCAAGAAGTTGAGAACTTAAAAGGCAAAGAACTTAAAGACCCCCTTTTAGACCCATGTATTCTGAAGTTTGTTTCAAGTAAAAATGTTCTTGTTGAAAAAAAAAAATAATAACTTCAACTGAGTGTACACATTTAAAATAAAGCTTATCAGAAGGGAGGTGGGTGGGGAACCAGTGGAACAGGTGAAGAGGAATAAGAATACACTTACTATGAGCATTGAGTATGACGTATGGAATTGTTGGATCATTATATTGTCCACCTGAAACTAATAGAACACTGTATGTTAACCATACTAAATATATACTACATATATAACTAAAATTAAAAACTTAAATAAACAAACCCTTTATAGTAGGAAAAGAATGGATTCTGTGTTGCTAAATCTACCACACTAAGAAAGCATTATAAACCATCTGAGAAAGATAGGAACTCGCTGAAACGTCTCATGAACTAGGGAAGAAAATGTGATTGGTGGTTATCTTGGATTTTTCCATTATTAAGGCCATATTTTTAAATCTTAAATGGTTTATTCCTTTGGTATTAAATATTTATAATAAATCTTATTACTAAGCATGTGACTGCAGTGAGATAATTTGTTCTTGAGTATGATGAATGGTTAACGTGCCATTTGTACAGGATTCACTTCCATGGTCACAGTTAGCCATTCCTTCCCATTGGACAATTGATTAATGAAAAGGGATGATTGCACATTTCTCTTTTCTCTTTCCTCTACCCAGGATACTTAACAATGGTTATCTTGAAGAAATCACTTGTTGTTTTTGTACATACATTAAAGTTAGGACCAGTTGTGCTCCAACCTCTGGATAACAGTGTCCCACCAGTTTTGGTATTTTATATTAAAGCCACTAGTGATACCAGCTATGAAACATCAAGCTTTTTGATTTTGGGTAACTGACTTAAACTTTCTAAGCCCCCATTTCCTCATCTGTAAAACAAGAATAAAATACTTAACCAAAAGTACTTAGCATGAGACCTGACACCTGTAACTACTCTGTACATATACATTGAATAAATCAATAATTGGAAGAATGGAATTTTTTTGAGAGTGAAGTGACAAAATTATGCAATAGGCCTTGTATAACCCCTAGCCTTAACAAATGTTTTGTTTTATTTATTTATTTATTTGTTTGTTTATTCATTTATTTATTTGACAGACAGAGATCACAAGCAGGCAGAGAGGCAGGCAGAGAAAGAGAGGGAAGCAGGCTCCCTGCTGAGCAGAGAGCCCCACGTGGTGCTCGATCCTAGGACCCTGAGATCATGACCTGAGCTGAAGGCAGAGGTTTAACCTACTGAGCCACCAAGGTGCCCCACAAATGTTTCTTTTTATCTTTCTTTTTATTGTTTTATTTTTTATCTTTCTTTTTATTTTTTAATCAAATGATGACATTTTATTTGTTGGAGGATAGTTTAAAAATGTTTTAATTAGCACTCCCCAACTGAAGTATGTTATCAGACAAGTGGACACAAATCTGTAATTCTGTGATCTAAATCATGCGCATTTCATCTAAGTGTAAGTGGGAAAACCATGTAAGTGGGAAAAGTTCTGGGACACACTTGTAGTATTTCTCACCATCCCACATCTTGCCACCATTCTGGACGGTTTCATTTCTAAATGGATAATTGAGCTAAAAAATGCCTCAAGTGCCCTTCACATTGTATTTTACCAATAAATTTTAGCTCCTTCACACTTCTACAACCACTTTCCATGACTACATATTAAATCTTTTCATCACTAGGGATGGCTCTTCATCCAAAGTTTTAAACTCAGAAATCTAATGTAGTAGCCTTTTCGTTTTTTGACTTTACAGTACATACTAAATTTAGAGTTCACTGCCGATAGAAATTCGACTCCTGATGTCAGCCTTTCCTCAGGCTCATCCAGCTACTCATACTGTGACTTACTTTCCTAGTGATTTTTTTTAAACTATTTATTTGTGTATCTGAATTAATTTCCTCCATCTCCCTCTGTGTCTACCAAGTCACTTATGAAATGTCTCCAGGAGTCAATACTCCTCTCTCCATCTCCACTAAACCCTTAGCTCAGGACATTATGATTTCCTGGTAGATGCTGCTGTTATTTATTGTTTCATCTACCCAATTCAACGATTCTCATTGATGCTCATAAGATAAAGATAAGGGGTGCCTTCGTTAAGCATCTGCCTTCAGCTCAGGTCATGATCTCAGGGTCCTGGGATGGAGCCCTGTTTCATGTTCCATGCTCAGTGGGGAGTCTGCTTTCCCCACTCTCTCTGCCCCTTCCCCCCAACTCATGCTCCCCCCAATTCTCTCTCTAATAAATTAATTAGATCTTTTTTAAAAAGTAGGGATGCCTGGGTGGTTCAGTGGGTTAAGCATCTGCCTTCAGCTCAGGTCATGATTCCAAAGTCCTGGAATTGAGTCCCCCATCAGGCTACTTGTTCAGTGGGGAGGCTGTTTCTCCCTCTCCCTCTGCCTGCTTGTGCTCTCCCTCTCTCTCCCTCTGAAAAATAAATAAACAAATAAAACCTTTAAAAAATCTTTAAGAAATAAAAATAAATACAAAATTAAAAATGATAAAGATCAAATTCATTACTCTTATTCTATATAAAATATCAAACAGAATAAATTTTATTTTATTATCAGTGTCAGAAAAACTTAAGTTTCTATGTGTTTGGCACTTGTGGTTCCAAAGCAACCAGTTTTTTTATTTGTTTGTTTTGTTTTTTGCTTGTTTGTTTGTTTGTTTGTTTTATCTTCATATTATGTATTATTTGCTTCCAGGGTACAGGTCTGTGCGTCATCAGTCTTACACAATTCACAGGACTTACCATGGCACATACCCTTCCCAGTGTCCATAACCCAACCACCCTATCCCTTCCCAACCACCCCCAACAACCCTCAGTTTGTTTCCTGAGAATAAGAGTTTGTTTTTAACTTATGAAAGTGTTGCTTTCTTAACTCATAGGGTGATAGTTCACAGTTTAGGATCTGTTTCACTGTGCCTGAATGCAAATTCTGGTTATGCTATTTATTAGGTGTCTGATTTTCCATAAGGTACTTAGCTTTTATAAGACCAATTTTTGCCAGTCATTAAAATGAGGATAATAATAATATTTACTTTCACAGGATCATTGTGAGAATTAATGTAATGTGATAAGATTTGGGACCATAGAGTTGGACAGCCTTGTGACACAGAGAATCCAACCAGGTATCAGGCTTGCGTCTGCAAATTGTGGTCCTAGCTCATAGTAAGAATTTATTTATTAAACAAATATTATTAAGCACCTTCCTTGAGAAAAAAAAATCAGGTTGTGATATTCAGGGATACAGCAGTGGATAAAACAGAAGAAAAATCCCTACCCTTCCTTATATAGCTTTTAAGAGAAATAAGACATATACTTATAAGATATTGATAAATGCTAGGGAGAAAAATGAAACAATTAGGAGACATAAGGAATATGAGGGTTGGGGAAGAGAAATTTTAAGGTAGAGTAGCAAGGAAGGGCTTTATTAAAAAGGTGGCATTCGAAAAAAACACCTCAGTTAAGTAATAGAATGGATGGTTAGGTGTCTAAGGAAGAGAATATGAGGAAGAGGAAACAGCATATGAAAAGGCATTGAAGTGCATGTTTGGGGTACTAGAGAGAAACAAGTGTAGCTTTCTGAGGCTACAATGAGGCCAGTGTAGCTAGATTAACCTGAGCAAGGGGAAAAATAATATGAAATGAAATCAGAGGGGAGGGGGGAAAGGCGAGGACAGGTTATGTAAAAATTTCTATGTCATTATTAGGATATTGGCTTTAATTTAAGTAAAATGGGAAGTCCTTAGAGGGTTCTGGGAAGATAAAAGACATGATTTGGTTTATATTTTTAACAACTGACTGTTGTGTTAAGGATTGATTGAAGAAGGGCAGTGGCAGGAACAAGAAAATCAGTTAGGAGGCTAATGCAGTAATTCAGATAAAAGACTGTAGTGGCTCGGATCAGGGTACAGCAGTAGAATGAGTGAAAAGTCATTAAATTCTGGGTTTATTTATAAAAGTAAGGTAAACAGAATTTTCTGATAGATTGGCTGAGGGTCATGAGAGAAACAATTAAATAATGATTACTAAGATTGTTGCCTGAATAACTGAAAGAATAGATTTTCAGGAGGGCAGGTTCTAAAGGTGGGAAAAAGATATCAAGAGATCAGTTTGGACCTATTGAAATCTGAAATAATTACTGAACATCTTTATCTGGACTACAGATAAAAATGAGGGAATTAGCCTATCAATGCAAAGATGAGGTTTAAAGGCATAAGAGTAGGGGATATCATGGAAGAATGAGAACAGATAGAAAGGCAAAGAAGTCCAAATATGTGATGGTCAAGCCAACATTTAAAAGCCGAAGAGAGAAGGCAGAAATAAAATAAGACTAAAAAGAAGGAGTCAGAGATGTAAAAGATGAATGAAGTAAGTACTGAATCCTACAAGACTAAAGAAAGTATAAAAGTAAAAGTGATATGATTAACTGTCAAATGCTGCTAATAGGTCAAGTAACTTTGAGATCTGACTAGCACCATGAAGATCACTGAAGGTCATTGAAAAAACAGTTTCAGTGAATGGAGGTGAAAGCCTGGTAGGAATAGACTCAAGAGTTAGAAATATCAGAGATAGTAACTTTTGGAGTTATGTGGAGAGATAAGGGTTAGTAGCTGAAGTAGCTGAAGAATAAAATCTCGAGAGGAGTTTTATTTTGTTTATTGTTCTGTTTTGTTTAGGATGGGAGAAATAACAGAAATAACATATAAAAATATGCCAGTGGAAAAATAGGGTGATGTTGATAATACAAGAGAAAGTGGAGACATTTTTCATGTAAAGGAGTTGAGTAATAAGAGGAATTAGGATCTATGGCACAAGAAAGTTGGCACGTAGAGTTCATACATAGTAACAAGAAAAAATGAAAAATAGATGGGAATATGTATGTGAGTAGACAGAATGATAGTTGCTTTTGTAGTGAAGGAAACAAAATCATTTTTTGAATGGGGCAGAAAGTGTTGGGAGTTTGAGGGCAGTGGACGCAATTACTGCTTATAAATTTAAAGTAGGGCCAACTAGAAAGATGTGTGGTTTTCTCCTTGCCCAAGAAATAGAGGGAGTGCTGGATTTAACCAAAAATGTTGCTTACCATAGCACATTATGAAACTGGGGAGGCAAGAGAATTGAAGGTATATGCAAAAGACAGACAATGTAATGATATATAACTTAAAATTATAAGCCATGAAACTTAACTTGTGTAAGGACAGAAGTGAAGGCATAAATTGGATTGGAGAGAGTAAAAGAATTGATGAATTATAGAGGTCCATACAGACAAAAATATGTAAGCATTGGGATAACTAAAGTCAGAGAACTAGAAAAATAGGAGGTGGTGGTTGGAGGGTGAGATGCCTGAAATTGAAATTAAAGAAAGCTTGCAAACACTGATAATAACGAAGTCAAATATTTATTTATTTATTTATTTAATTTTAGCGATTTTATTTATTTATTTGACAGACAGAGATCACAAGTAGGCAGAGAGGCAGGCAGAGAGAGGAAGGGAAGCAGGCTCCCCCCTGAGCAGAGAACCCGATGCAGGGCTCGATTCCAGGACTCTGGGATCATGACCTGAGCCGAAGGCAGAGGCTTTAACCCACTGAGCCACCTAGGCACCCCGAAGTCAAGTATTTAATAGGAGATTGACTGATAGTAGAGATAAAATCATCAAAGAAAAGAGATTAAGAGAATTAAGTCCAGGATACTGAAATACTCATCTACATGGATAGTGAAGTCACTAAAAATTGTGATGTAAGTCATGTTGGAGGGAGTGAGGAGTGATCTGATAACTAAAATCTTTAAGTAATTAGGGCAAGAATGTATGTGAATCAGAATTTCTCTTAAGTTTCGTGGTTACAGAGCCAGAAGGAAAGTCCTTTACGTATTTTCAGATCCAGAGAAAAACAAAATTTATTTGAGTGACACAGAAACCATTGACCTAGAAAATTACAAACCAGGTCTCAATTGGTCAGCACCCCACCCAGAAACCAGTCTTGTGGCTGGGAAACCTAATCAAGCAGAAAAAGCAACACAAAAATTTCTAGAAAGGTAGTTCCAAGATTGTTTGGGATACCATGTTTGCTTTTTTAATGACAAAGCATCTTAATTTTTTATTATAAATATGTTCAAACATCTGTAAAAATAGAGAAGATAGTAGTACTGTGACCAAATACCCCCTTACACACACATACCACCACCAAATTTTAACAATTATCAAGATTTTGGTACATTTGAGAAAGTGTCATTTATTCCTTAGATTTATAATAAGGTATAGAAATATTTGAGAGAATTAAACTGTAGTAATTATTATTACATTTGTATGTATACCACCTTAGGTTTTTTTTTTTTAATATTTAAGAGAATTTGGTCTTTGGAATAACAAAAGGCCAAAAATTAACCAAGTCATCAAATAGGCTTGTGATTTTAAGTTGAAATGGTACTGCATTTATAAGTCATAGAATAGTTAAGTAAACAATGTATCATATTTATAATATTTACAGTACTATGTGCCAGATATAATAAAAAAATGTTCTCTGTCAAGACAGACCACTGAGTAACTTAAAAAGAAAATTGAATATACTAAATTTATAAATGAAATTCAAATGTCTAAGAGCATTAGGTTTCTAACTGGGAAGATAGTAATCAAAGACCTTCCCTCCTGGAAAGCCAATGTTAAAATTTGATACCTTTTAAAGGGTATAAGATATGTAAATTAAACTTAAATGTTTAAGAAAGTTTGTGTTTTTTAATTTGAAAGTTAATAAAGAAAATATTAATTTTTAAAGCCAAAATAATTTTTGGAAAATATTTTCTAGACTCAAAACTGTTTAAAAACACCAGAAGACTGATAGTGTTGAGAACAGTGGTTGGGACATAGTAAACATTCATTAAGTGTTATTACCTCCCTTTGGCTGCTTACATACTTGAGGTCAAAAATTTATCTGACCTCTAACACAACCTTGTAGTATGAATTCTGAATACTTACCTCTCTCCTGGGTTCACCTTTCCCATCTGTACCCTCCCTTTGCATCATTTTCCATATTTAATTTAAATTTTATTTTTCTGCATTGTATACATAAATAACAAATAGAAAACCATATAAACCCTTCATATTTGGTCCCTCACTTGCCTTTTCAACCTCCTTTTTTATTATTTGCTCAATGCACTCATGGTCATGGTATGACCATGGTATCTGCTAGGGCCTGGTAATATCCTGACTTTCACATTTTCCTGATATCTAAAGATACTAAAATACTCTTAGGATCTCTCAATACAATATCTTCTCTAAATCTTTTCCATTTTTTGCTAGAGTCAGTTAAGCATTTCTCTGGATTGCCAGACTTCTTGTTTATATTGCTTATGAAATTGTTTGGGAATTAATTTTTTAAAAATTTGTTCTCTTGCCTAACCTCCTAACCTCCTTAAATTCTCCTACAATGATTCCTTTGAATGGTTTCAGTCAAGACTTGGTAAAGATACAATATAATTGCCCCAAAATGCTTAGTCAGCTTATTCATTAATTTAATTACTCATTTTCAAAAATACTGTGTTTGGACCTACTTGATTTTAGTAACTATATGCAACAAACGCAAAATTATTTACAGTGATAGAAGTCCAAGATTTTCCAATGATACAGCAAAGAACAAACCAGTGGAGCAGATGACAGAAACACAATAAAAGTAGAACAGTGTGCTAAAGACAGAAGTACAAGTGCCGAGTACAGCAGTGCAGAATGGTCTACTTAAACCCCTGAATAAATTGTTCTTTAAGCTTTGTTTTCTTTTAATCTCTTAGTTCTAGCAATGCATTTTATTATTCAAATGAAGCTATAAAATGCAAGACTTTAAATAAACAACATTTTATTTCAGTAGTTGGACTGAATATTAGTTCCCATTAAGGAGAAAAAAAATTTGACCAAGTATCAGCAACATTTAAGATCTGTACTCTATTAAGGGCACCTGGGTGGCTCAGTGGGTTAAAGCCTCTTGTCTTTGTCTTGGGTCATGATCTCAGGGTCCTGGGATCGAGCCTCACACGAGGCTCTCTGCTCAGCAGGGAGCCTGCTTCCTTCTCTCTCTCTCTCTGCCTGCCTCTCTGCATACTTGCGATCTCTGTCAAATAAATAAATAAAATCTTTTTTTAAAAAAAAGATCTGTACTCTTTTAAAGACATTAGATTGGAATTTAATGTGTATTTTTACATAACATATATTAAATGAAAGCTATGTTGAAATGAATGGTCACTTTTACTTTGTTTCAACTGATAGTATTAACTCCCAAATTATGAGAAATAACTATTCATCTCACTCAGATATTTATTTATTAAAGATTTATTTATTTATTTTAGAGATAGAGAGCACCAGTAGGAGGGGCAGAGGGAGAGGGGGCGAGAATCTCAAGACTCCGGCTGAGCATGGAGCCTGATAAGAGGATTGATTTCACCCTCAGATCAGAGCCTGAGCCAAAGCCAAGAGTTGGATGCTTAACCGACTGAGCTACCGAGGCACCCCCTCACTCAGAGATATTTGGTGATACTAAATGAGTGTGGCATACTGTAAAATATGCAGTGGACTAATGCAATGCTTGGGTTACTCAGTCAAGTGTCTGCCTTCAGCTTGGGTCATGATCCCATTGAGTCCCACATCAAGCTCCCTGCTCAGTGGGAAGCCTGCTTCTCCCTCTCCTACTCCGCCTACTTGTGTTCCCTCTCTCGCTGTGTCTCTCTCTGTCAAATAAATAAATCAAAATGTGTAACTAGAAATTCTATTCCTGATCTCTTCCCATTCTTTAGTAATTATACATGCTATCACTAATCATTTAGACATAAGAAAGATCCATGGATTTCCTTAGTATGGGCTGGTAAAGTTTTTATGGAAAACATTTTGGAATGGAATGACCTTTTCCTCACCACCCAAAAGCTGTTTATTTACACAGTTGCCACTTCAGCATTCTCAGTTCATGAAGCGTTACATAACTATGCAAATATTCACTTCAGGCCTGACTCCTATTCATAATTCTTTTGGTATCAGATGTATTTCATTTGCTAAGAAACAAATATTAGCTTTCCTCTTATCCATCAGAGAGTATCAAAGCACTGTTCTCTTACAAAATGAATATGTAATTGAATTGATGAATACAAAATCTCCCATTCCAGTTAAATCTATACCATTCTCCAAACAGTAGGACCCATCTTCTCTCTACAACATTACGTTTAACCTTCAATCCCCCTTCCTGGAATGACCTCCTGAGTCATAATCTTCACCAGTTCCATCACTAGCCTGAAGTCTTACTTGAACAACTTCAATCTCAAGAATTTCTAGCTCTGCCCAAGTCTTATACCACATTGTATTTATGAGTTAGTTGGTACAGTAGTCCCCTCTTATCTGCAGAGGGTATGTTTGTTCCCAAACCCCCAGTGGATGCTTGAAACTGCAGACAGTACCAAAGCCTATATATGCTGTTTTTTCTCTAGACACACATACCCACGATAAAGTTTAATTTATAAACTAGGCACAGTAAGAGATTAACAATAATAACTGATAATAAAGTAGGACAATTCTAACGATATACTATGATAAAAGTTACATGAGTATGGTCTCTCCCTCTCTCTCAAAATATCTATTGTACTGTACTCACCCTTCTTTTTGTGATAATGTGAGATGGTAAAATGCCTATGTGAGATGAAGTAAGGTGAATGATGTTGGCATTGTGACGTGCTGTTAAGCTATTACTGACCTGCTGACCATTCGTCAGGAGGGTCATCTGCTGGACTGTGGCTGTCCACAAGTAATGGAAGCCATGGAAGATGAGACTGCAGATAAGGGGGGGACAACTTCATGTGAGTTTCAGCCTTGTATATAGGCTTGCATCTAATGAATTCTCAGACTTAACACATGTAACAAATGCTCTCATCATACTGAGGTTGGGTTGTGGTTCAGATATTTTCTAGCTGTATAATCTTAAATTCTCTGAACATCAGTTTGTGCAGGGTAGAACGGGTAGTGATGACCAGGTTCTGCATACAAGAGTCAGTGAGTGGTGGTGGTGCCATTGGTGCTGCTGAAGACAGTGACGAATATGACAATATCAACAACAATGCCTTTTTCATCTTTCGTTATTTTCTTTCTGTGTGCTTGAACTAATTTGATCCTTTATTCAACACAATCTGAATGTTTTTATTTGTTGTTTTTATTAAAAATACTCCTCTGAGTCCAAAATCAGCCAAAATCCAGTTAATTCATTCAAATTATGTTCTTTTTTTTAAGATTTTTTTTTATTTATTTGTCAGAGAGAGAGAGTGAGCACAGGCAGACAGAGTGGCAGGCAGAAGCAGAGGGAGAAGCAGGCTCCCCACTGAGCAAGGAGCCCGATGTGGGACTTGATCCCAGGACGCTGGGATCATGACCTGAACAGAAAGCAGCCGCTTAACCAACTGAGCCACCCAGGCGTCCCTCAAATTATGTTCTAAGTTTGATATGTTCATGAATATACTCTAGCACATTGGATTTTTAAAAATAATTTTAGTACATTTGTGACAAAATAATCATTATCCATAATTAAAACTGAGACTACCAAAAAATGAGTAATGAAACACAATGGGAAGTCCAGAAATATGCCCAGCTATCTTCAAGAATTTAGATGTTAAAAAATTTCAAATCAGTGGAGGAAGGATAGATTATTTAATAAATAGCGCTTAAATAATCAACTTGGGGGGAGACCTGGATACATAACTCACACAAATGTATCAAATGTATTATGGCATTTCACCTTGGTTTGGTGATACATTTGATTCCAAACATATCAAAGTTTTACAAAGAGAGAGAGAAACAGATCCTAAAAATACTAGGGAAACAGAAGATGGGAGAATTTATTTTATAAATAGGAAAAAACTTTAACAGACCAAGTATTTTATATATAAAGTTTTTTAATGGCAAAGAACTAATTTCTTTGATGAATATGGAACCCCTAACAAATCCAGAAAAATGGTTAAAAGATATTGATAAGTAATTAAATAAAAATAAATATATTGATCCTTAATCACATGAATTGGTGTTCAACCTGAGTCATAATAATAGAAATTAAAATACAAACATATACCACTTTAACCTGTCAGATTGGCAACAATAAAAACAAAAAATTTGGTGGCATTTCACTGGTGAAAGTGTGGGCAAACAGACTCCCAGGTACAGGTGGAAGTTTAAATCTTATGACCTGTGTGGGGGTTTATTTATCAACATACTTTACATTTTTAAATTCACTTACCCTTTGACAAAATCATTCTGGTTTTAGCTACTTATCACAAATATAGTAGGGCATGTGAAAATGATGTATGTATGATAAATTCACTATAGCTTTTGTTGTAGAAAACAATCAGAAACAAATACTCATCAACAGAGAACTGGTGAAGGTCTTGTTACACCTATAAAAATAAAATTCCATATACTTTAGAAAGAACTCTATATACTGATTTTTTTAAAAAGATCTTATTTATTTATTTGACAGAGAGAGAGGGAGAGAGAGCAAGCAAGCACAGGCAGACAGAGAGGCAGGCAGAGGCAGAGGGAGAAGCAGGCTCCCTGCCGAGCAAGGAGCCCAATGTGGGACTGGATCCCAGGACACTGGGATCATGACCTGAGCCAAAGGCAGCTGCCTAACCAACTGAGCCACCCAGGCGCCCCTCTATATACTGATTTAAACTGTCTCAAGATATATTCCATTTTAAAAGCAATGTGTGGTCTCTGTGTGTAATATGTCACTATTCTTATTTTAAAAATAAGAAATATGTATTTATCTACTTTCCCTTGATAGCAAATGCATGGAAAATCTTTGTAAGGATAAAAAAAGAAACTAGTAGCAATGGCTTTGTATGGGGGATGGTGGTGAGAATTTGGCACAGGGAAAGGAGGAGAGACTTCATTTTCAGTATAGTCCTATTTATAGCTTTTGGATTTTGTAACATAGATGCATTACCTATTCAAAAAGTAAAAGAAGTAGATAATTTTTTAAACCTGTAATTGGTCAGGCTTTAGGACAACAGACTATATAATCTCCTCATATCTTTTTTTATAAAAAACATAATTTAGTCACTGCCAATCCATTTAATTACTTTATCATATAGAAGGGATAAACTTGAAGATGATCTCACCAGATAACTTCTGTTTGCCTCTCCAGAACCACTCTCTTTCTTCACCCTGCTCCCTGCCCAGGGAAGCTGACCTACATGGATAGTATACAGAGTTTCTTTTGGTGTGACTGGATACAGCCAGTGGGTAGCCCCAGCAGGAGATTACAAGGAAAGAAGAAAGTGCAGTTGGGATGTATTACGTAGGGGGGTATTCCCTGTCTTGGGTTCTGTAAAGCTTTCTCTTTCTCGGTTGGCTGTGTCTTCACTGCTCCTTTCAGTTATGAACACTCTCCTGAGGTCCCATAATTCTCCCATACCTCAGGCTTAAGAGGGTTAACAAATCCATTGTTCCTGTCCCCAACTTAGTACCTACTCATCGTGGTTTCCCTCCACCCCACCTGTATCTTTATCAGTCTCATTAAATCTTACCCAAATTATTTAAATTGGCATCATTTCCTATTTAAACTCTGACTTTTAAGTAAAGGAAGTAGGTTGTGTCATTGCTGTTTGTTATTTTGCTGTAACTAATATAGGAAGGAGCAAAAGAATGTGTTTTATCACTGGCCTGAACCATGTTCAATAATATCATGGTCAGAGAGTTATCGATTAACATCAAAATAATATATATGTTAGAATATACAAAACAAAGTGCACTCTATCTAGTCTACTGGTGTTCAAAGCTTTCTTTTTTTCTTTTAAAATTTTTTTACTATTAGATGTTTTTACTATTTAATAGTACACCTACTATAGACTAGAAAGTAGAAAATGTTCAATGAAATTCCTTCATTTAGTAGGAATGAAAAACATACTGATATCTCCTTCTAGGTAGAAACCGCTCCAAGGTATTTCACCTTGGCTCAGTGATTAAATATGGACATTGAACTACATATTGTAGTAACCATTCCATTATTAATATCAAGATAGTCGTTGGTACCCTTACTTGATCCATGTGTCAGGTCATCATTTTTCACTTATGACTACATGACGTCATGAAAGAAGATAGTAATTGACAGTGGCACTTTTCACTTATGGTTAGTCAAGTCGCTTTATATTATTTTGAATGGCAAACACATTAAAATACTTTATAATAATATAGGAAGTAACCATGAAGAATTTTTATCTAGACATATATTCAGTGGCAGTCTTATGACAGAACACTTAAGAAAGTTGTCAAATATAAAAATGAGTTATGCATTTTCATTTACAGAATATGAGTTCCAAATTTGCAGCCTGTCCTGTAATATCTAGTATTAGGCTATTTGGCAGATATTCTCTGAAAACACACACGCACAGACACACACAACCCTCATTTCATGTGCCTCTTCAAGATAAAGGTGATAAATTTTCACAGTAGGAAAAATAAATATTTTTTTAAATGTACCATAGGGGGAGTATTTTGAAAATGTTATATTTGGATATCTTTTCATAGCAAAGTGGATTTGATGCCAAAATTTATGTAAAAGCATTATTTGCAAAATTTCTCATGCCTGTATACTTTTAAAACTTGGGGGCAGAAAATTCTAACCTGTTGCAAAATCTTCTAAATAAAAAATTTAAAGGTATAAAGTGCAACAACTTCCACTAGTTTGTAAGAACAACTAGTAACTATCAGGTAATATTAGAATTTCTCACAAAATGTTTAAAATGTTTGCTTAGCTATTAAATAGTAACATTAAAAATTACTATTACTATTATTATTATTATTAAAAATACATCAATGACAGTATAGACTCTGTTGCATTTTCCCCCCTTGGATCTCTGTATCTTCGTGAAGATCTTTCACAGCAATGAAGCCAAAGAAACCAAATATGTAAACCAGACTTCTGTACCATAAAATGAGAAACTAAGATCTTAAATATATTGCAGAATATTCAATAATTTAATTCTTACTGAGAAGTATTAATAATAATGCTGAGATTGAACAAAAAATACACTTTAGTTGAAACATACAAATGGAATTTTAATTATTTTTAAATATTAGTTACTCTTTTCCTTTCTTTTTAAAATTTTTCTTTTCTACGTGTTTTATAATATAATTAGTCTGAAAGAATATGCATCTAACTCTTGAGGAAACCATATATGTCTGAGAGTTGCTCCACAGTTTTTTCCTCTGAGAAGTATGTGATGAAAAGTTATGTGACCTGAGCTTTTTTTTTTTTAAGATTTTTATTTATTTATTTGTCAGAGAGAGAGAGGGAGCACGAGTAGGGGGAGCAGCAGGCAGAAGGAGAAGCAGGCTCCTCTCTGAGCAAGGAGCCCGATGTGGGACTCCATCCCAGGACCCTGGGATCATGACTTAAACATGACTTGAGATGAAGGCAGAAGCTTAACCAGCTGAGCCATGCAGGTGTACTGACATGTCCTTTTAATAACTGACTTGCAGGTCCTGAATGTCAGGGGTAAGCCTTAGGTTCAACATTAAAGTTCAAGGAAACACTCTCATTTTGAGGTTAATGACAATACTAAACACACTGGAAAGTGCTTGTAGGAATTTCCTTACAGGTGTTGATTCTAAATAGTAATTTTGAAGCAACAAAGAGAGACCCTCCATAAGCTTTGTTTTGTTTTTTTAATTAAAATAAGAGAAAGAGGAAGTAATTTGCTATTGAATAATTTGTGTAAGTGAACGCAGCTCAATTAGCTTTTAAATGTAATTTTTAATTAGTGTTCTGACTCAGTGCCTAATTTGAATGTTGTCAGTTATCTGTGGTTTAGAGCATTCCATGCCAAAGTTTACTCCTGTTTGTTAGGAAGAGCCAAGAGTTGGCTTAATTCCACCCCACTGCTGTTCCTTGTAGCTTTAAGTGATATAAGAAAGCTATTGCATACTTATGTGATACATGTCCTCTTTTCAAAATGGAATTTTTCTTCTAATTTCTTCCAGTAAGTACAAATTAGTAATATTCATTCATTCATTCACTCATTCAGTTAATTAATTCAGCAAATGTTTAATGAATGCCTACTATATATTAAGCACCATCCCATGTGTTGGAAATGTAGCAGTAAACAAAGTCAAAACTCTGTGCCGTCAGGGAGCTTACCTGCTGTTGGAAGTGACAAATAATAAACAAGATGAATAAAGTGTATAAAATATTCCATTTTAATAAATACTAAAACAAAAAAGAATACAGGGAACTGTGTTGGGGGAGAAAGTATAATTTTAAGCAGGGTGTCCAGGAAAGACCTCTCTGAGAAAGCGGCATCTGAGTGAAGACACTGGAGGGAGCCAGTCTTGAAAATATTAGGTGAAGAACATTCTATACTGAGAAAACAGAGTGCCAAGATATCAAAGTATGATAGCATGTTAGGAAAGTGCAAAAAACCAGTGTTGTTCTGCTAGTGGTGGTTGTATGGTCATATACACAAGGAGAGGAAACAGATCATACACGACCGTACTGGTTTTTGTAAGGTAGATGAGTATGTGAAGGAGAATAGAATCCATTAACAGGATCACCTTGCCTGCTGTTTTGTGAATAGCATTTTAAGGGGGCAAGAGCAAAAGCAGAAATGTCATGTATTCTAGGAGGCTAATGCAGTAATCAATGAGAAATGATATTACATTATATGAAGGTGTTAGCAGTGAGATGGTAAGATTATATTCTAATTTTGAATTTTAGAATTCAGAAAATTTTACAATTTTCTATTCTAAATGTGAAGGTAGAGCTGACAACTTACTGTTGAATTGAATGTAAGATGTATTCACTATCTAACGCACACAACAAATCACCCCAAAATCTTAGTGGCATAAAAACCACGTTATTTATTGTCTCACTGTTCCTGTGCCTCAGGAATTCAGGCATAGCATACCTGGTTCCTCTGCTTCAAGGTTTCTGACTCAAGAGGCTGTAATCAAGGTAACCCGGGATCCATAGTTACCTGAAGATTCAACTGTAACAGGATTTACTTCCAAATTAACTCAAAATGATTATTGACAGAATTCAGTTTCTTGTCAGGAAGTCCCCTTTATCAGAACAAGCTTGAGAGAAAAGCCAGAGAAAATACCAGCAAGATGAAAGTCAGTCTTTCATAACAATCACATATTCCTTTGTCATATTCCATTGGTTAAAACCAAGTCCCTAGCTACAACCCATCCTCAATGGAGGGAATTCCACAAAAGCATGAACACCAGGAGGCAGGGATCACTGGGAGTCATGTCAAATGATGCTTCCCACCTGAGATGAGAAGGAAAAAGAAAAAGATCTAGGAAGACTCTCATGTAAATAACAATGAATAGAATCATCTTATTTGATAAAGTCTCTTTGGTCTTTAAATTTCAACTTTTCTTTCTTGAATTGCAGAATTTGAGTTGCAATAGATTTTAAGTTCCAAATCTTCATGATACTTTCTTTTAAAAGACTTTTGCCAACTCTATTCATAATTCACTGACATTTGCCTTGTGCCATTTCTTCACCATTCTGGAGTGCCCAGAAGCGACCAGACATATTTATTAAGGTTTAAAATGTGCCCATTATTGGGTTACAGGGCAATAACACACAGAGTCCTTGCCCTTAAGAAGAACTCAGCAAGAGCAGCTGTTTACTACTAATTTAACAAGAGATTTGAATAAACCTAGACACAAGTTTAGGAATACATTAAATTTTCCAAAGGTCAAAGGAGTTGTCCGAGGCCATGCTGCCAGTAAGTGGCAGAGCTGGATTTGAGATGTGCCTATCCTATTGTGTAGTCCGTCCTCTTTACATAACAGCTTTCAGCGTCTAAGAATTACGTATTCTTGAGAGACAAAACCAATACCCTTGAAGCCATCAAAAAGCGGTTACTTGCAAAGCATTTTAATTTAAAATGAGAATGAAATTGAAACCTAGGAAAATGAGCAATCTCCAGGATGAACTGGAAAAGAAATTGGCTGGAAGGAGACAGGACCAAAATGGAGCTGTAAAGAGTGGGTAGGATAATGGTATGCATATAATATTGTACTTTGGGGTTTGCTCATAGGAAATCATTAGATAAATGTGAATATAAGATATCAGCAGAGAATGCTTGCATGCTTTTGCTTGAGTCTGCAGAGTTACACATTACCTCTTTTATTCTCAATTTTCTTTTATGACAGTAACTGAGAAAGTAGAAAAATGAATATGCATATGATGTACTCCTGCATAATCCCTTCAATACAGAAAAATAATTTAACAATCCTTTTTTAGTGACCACTGGGAAATTATTCTGTTATGTAGACTACCAATAATACAGCCCATTTTTCAGGGCTACTAGCACTGGCATCAGTTCTGTGTGAGCCTGTTTCTACCTGTTTAAACCATATCACTGATTTTGGAAGATATGTGTATGTTCATACTGTTCCAAAAAACTTCCCTAGGGTTTTATGTTGTAACTCTCCAGCAAGTATATGTTCCCAAACTCTCCTTTTTTGAAATGTAATCATCTGTGTTGAATTAAAAACTTTTCAATCTCTACAAAATAAGAACCAGGTGCACTGTGTTTTGTTTTGTTTTGTTTTGTTTCAAATGAAAGACCACAACTTTTATTCTAGACTGTCTTTTTTTTTTTTAAGACTTCTTTGACTTTTTTTTTTTTTTTTTTAAAGACTTTATTTATTTGACAGACAGAGATCACAAGTAGGCAGAGAGGCAGGCAGAGAGATAGAGGAGGAAGCAGGCTCCCCAGCAGGCAGAGAGCCCGATGTGGGGCTCAATCCCAGGATCCTGGGATCATGACCTGAGCTGAAGGCAGAGGCTTTAACCCACTGAGCCACCCAGGAGCCCCTCTAGACTGTCTTTTAATCAGCATAAATCTAGTAATATTCATGGGAGAGTTAGCTGCCAATTTGGGGGCTTTCTATCCATAGTAAACATGGAAAGTGATAAAGTAGATTGTGTATATGGATCAAGAGTTGTGTTAATTGTGTTTATAATGAGTTAAACCTAATCAGAAAATTAACATTATTTAATTAGAATCTAAATATTATATAATACAACATTTTTGTCAAAAAATTATACCATTTTTATAATCTTTTCCTTTTTAACGTTAACAGTTTATTTTACATCAATCTTTAAAAGATAAAATTTAAACATCTGAAATGTTATGGTTTAGCTCTTCCTATTTTTATTTACTACTGTCATCATATCCACCATTACTTAGCTTACTTTTATAGACATGAAAGGATGGGAAAATTTTAGGGATAGATCTTCCAATTGTTTTTAATTTCCAAGACTGTACTGAACATTTTAATGTATTATATACTTTAAGGAATAAAAGAAATATCAATATGAATCAGTAGCTATCCAGGCATATTGTATTATTTAGAGAAAAATATTTCCATATCCCAAACAATTTGCCTATATGATAAGCCATGGAGCATATCAAGAAGAATAAGTATATTGTGTGATTAGTCTTGTTACATCTAATTCTTACCACTGTACCAGGCACCTTGTAGTTGCTTGTAATATATATTATATAAATGGTAAACTAATCTTTCAAGTAGATCAGTGACATAAAGTGCTCAGTAGCTATAGTGGACAGAATTCTGAGATGACCTCCAATGACCCTCCATCCTTGTGAGATCTGCCTTTCAGTGGGGAGAACTTGTGAATATGATGAACTATCATTACTGCGATTCTATAGTGTGTTACATTATATGTCAGAAGGGAGAGTACCCTGAGTGGCCTGAATAGTCAGTTGAGCCTTTATAAGCAGAGAGTTGCCTACAGCTAGCAGAAGAGGAAGTAGTCACTAAAACAGTTCAGGGTTTAAGAGGAAATCAATGCAAGAGGATGCTCTGTGCTGACTTTAAAGATGGAGGGAGTCATGTGGTAAGAAATGATAATGACCTCTACATGCCAAGAGGGGCTCTTGGCTTATAGCCAGCAAGGAAATGTAGACATTGCTAAAACTATAAGGAACTGAATTCTGCCAACAATCTCAGTGAGCTCGGAAGTGAATTTTTCCCCCAGAGCCTCTAGATGAGTACTCAGTCTGGCCAATACCTTGATTTTAGCCTTATGATAGCCTGAGCAGATTACCCAACCATGCTATGCTTGGACTGTTGACCTACAGAACTGTGAGCTCTTAAAGGGCTGTTGCTTTAAGTCACTAATTTTGTAGCCTCTCAGTTCTCATCCTCATTAAAAATCTAAGAAAAAAATTATTGGGAAAAGAGAGTTTTAAGAAACCCTCAGCCATTTTTTTAAGATGCATAACTGTTCCTCAGATCATCCCCCAATATTATAATATAGATCTCCATAAATAATTGCATATAAAAGAGCAGATGTTTGGCATAGATCAGTCCATTATGAGTTGTTGTGGCTACTCACCTAATTCTAAGGCATTTAGAAAAATGAAAAGAGACTGGCCTGTATGAAAAACCAATTAATAGTGTTGTCTGCATTGGGAACCAATTATTTTGGTTAAAAACTTAATACAACAAAACCCTCAAGGATATGTTCACAGGAAAGAAAGATTCATTTCTACTGTTTACATATAGATTCCTGTGAATGTGTAGACTTCCTTACTTTTTTATATGATATACTTAGTGTTTTTCTATTATGAACAATCAAGTTCTAATTTTCCTATTTTGATTTTATATTGGAAACACATTAGTTATATTGAGATTGATATCTAGTCTGTTGAGTGTTTAACCTGTGCCTAAATTGAATTCTTTCATAAAATATATTCAATATAACCAAGTCTATGCTGTATAAAGAGTCACTGCTATTATGCTACCATCAAATGCTATACTGAAACTCTGAACTGAAGGCTGAAAAGGGAGGGTTTCATTTCCTTTCACGAATTTTTGTACACTGGTCTATTTACTTGGTCAGCATGGCACAATGGTTAAGAGCAATAACCCTAGATTCAGGTATATGTGAATTTGATTCTGACACTGAGTAGTTGTGTGATTATAGAAATGTTTCTTAACCTATCTGAAACTTA
Source organism: Taxidea taxus jeffersonii (assembly GCA_003697995.1). Lineage (NCBI taxonomy): Eukaryota > Metazoa > Chordata > Mammalia > Carnivora > Mustelidae > Taxidea > Taxidea taxus. The sequence goes on along the minus strand of ML105110.1, from coordinate 43,911 downwards.
ATTACCTAGTATGCAAAACAGTATGATTAAAAATATTGCCTCATAAGATGTTAAATAGGATTGAGATCATGATTATAAAGCGCTTAGCACAATGCCTAGAGTAATTAAACCACTCAATATATCTTGGTCTTAGCTATTATTTTTGTTATTTTTATATCAGAATTAGAAAATACAAATAAGCAAAAAAATTTTTTTTTAAATTTCACTAATCCTATTATTCAAGTTTAGCCCCAGTTAAGGGAAGCAATATTGTCTAGTGGTTAGGCACACAGACCCTGCACATTAATTACCAGGGTAGAATCTCAGATTTCCTACTCACTATTTAGATCAATTTGAAAAAAAATCAGCTTTAGGGATCTGAATTTCTTCAGCTGTAAAATAGAGAGTAGTAATAGTACTTACTCTTTTTAAACATCAAATTAGTTAATATATGTGAATACTTAGAACGGATCCTATAATTCCATTGTGATTTATATACATTAGCCTTAAGTAAATCCTGCTGAGGAACATTCTCCTAAACTGTGTGTTTATGTGTATGTATGTGTATAATCTGTATATTACATATATAATACATTTATATATATTATACATTATATAATACATTTGTATATTATATATATAATACAAAACTGTATTATATTATAGATACTGTGTTGTACATAGCTTTATAAAAAAAATTACCTTGAGGGGCGCCTGGGTGGCTCAGTGGGTTAAGGCTGCTGCCTTCGGCTCGGGTCGTGATCCCAGGGCCGTGGGATCGAGCCCCGCATCGGGCTCTCTGCTCTGTGGACAGCCTGCTTCCTCCTCTCTCTCTGCCTGCCTCTCTGCCTACTTGTGATCTCTGTCTATCAGATAAATAAATAAAATCTTTAAAAAAAAAAAAATTTACCTTGAACATTTTTCTAAAAAGTAATTGTACTTTCAAGTATCATTTTTACAACTGACCTATATTCTATTGTTAATTAATATCACTACTTAATTATAATATCATGATTTATTATCATATAATTAGCTAATCCCTATTATTGGATATTCAGATTGTCTTCAATGTTTTCTTATTACATTCATATTAAGATTTTTATTATTGATTATATATTGATTAGATTGAGATTGTGGTTAAATTCTTACATAGGTCTTTTGTTATTTCTTTGGACTATTTTCTTTTTGTTTGTTTCAAGTTTTTACTTAAGTTATAGTTAGTTAACATATGGTGTAATATTAGTTTCAGGAGTGGAATTAACTGATTCATCACTTACATATAACACCCAGTGTTCATCACAAGTGCCCTCTTTAATACCCATCACCCATTTAGCCCATCCCCCACCCACCTCCCTCCAGCAAGCCTCAGTTTGTTCTCTATAGTTAATAGTCTCTTATGGTTTGCCTCCCTCTCTTTTTTTTTCTTCCTTCCCTTATGTTCCTCTGTTTTGCTTCTTAAATTCCACCTCTGAATGAAATACAGTATTTGTCTTTCTCTGACTTATTTCACATAGTATAATATACTCTGGCTCCATCCATGTTGTTGCAAATGGCAAGATTTCATTCTTTTTGTTGGATGAGTAATATTCCATTGTATGTATATACACCACATCTTCTTTATGCATTCATCAGTCAGTGGACATGTGGGCTCTTTCCATAACTTGGCTATTGTTGATAATGCTCCTATAAACATTGGGGTACATGTGCCCCTTCATATCAGTATTTTTGTATCTTTGGACTATTTTCTAAGAGTGGAATTGCTGGAGGAGAGAATGTATATGTTTATGATCCTTTTATTCTACTTTGCTTTCTCTTAAGGTTGTAGAGACTTAAACACTTCTACTGACATGCACAAGAGTAGTTGTTTCTTATACCATCACCCACACTTGCACTCCAACTGGATTTGATAATAATGTCCAGTTGTTGGGTTAATTTAATTACAAATGAGTTTGGACATGGCTTTCTGTTAATTTTTCTTTAGTATTTCTTAATGGAATAGTATACTTATTTTAAAAGTTTTATTGTATAATATGCATTACAAAGAATTCTATTTCTCCATTAAAGCCAACCAGTAAATGTATTATTAGTTTACTAGTACTGCTGCAACAGATTACTACCAACTTAGTTCTGGACATCAAAAATCAGAAAAAAAAATCCTATGCTAAAATCAAGGTATTTGCAGAGCTGCATTCTTTCTGGAGGTTCTAGGGAAAAAACTACTTCCTTACTTTTTTCAGCTTCTAGTGGCTCTTTGCATTCCTTGGCTCATAGCCCCCTTCCACCCCGGGGCATCACTGTGCTCTTTGCTTCCATCTTAACTCCTTCTGTTCACTCTGACCCTCTAGCTCCCTCTTGTGTGGAAACTGCATTACATTGGATCCACCCAAATAATCCAGAACATGCTCCACCTCAAAATCTTTACTTAATCATATCTATAAGTCTTTTTTATCATATAAAGAGATATGGGGATTAGGACATGGATATAGTGGGGGGAAAAGGGTGCATTACTTGGCTTACCACAACAAGTTACCTTCATTTCTTCCTATTGTAGCCATTGTTTTAATGACAATATATTAGCTAATTCTTTAAAAAGGCTGAAGAGATTCAACTCTAGTATTAAACTTCATATATAGTCTACAGAATATTGGATACTATTTAAATTAAAACACAACCCTTTTGCAAAAGATATATAATGCACTTTGGAGCACCACACACACACACGCAAATTGTGATTTTTCCCTTATGTGGATTTTATATGCACATTATAGCTGATATTAGGATAAACTATAGTGAAATCATAAAAGCAGTCCTTGTTCCTCTCATTTACTGATGTTTTCATTATCTTGACTACCTTGGTTCAGACCCATTTTTATAGATCACTGACAGAGGATAAGCCAAAAGACATTGATGATTCTGAAATCTGGGCCAATGCCCATGGGAAAACTGAATGAGACAACTGCATATTTTTAACATGTGAGAAAGTCCAAAAACTAAGGGCCAAGTTTACAAGAGAAGAAGTTTTAAATGTGGACTCTCTGGTTTTATTCCAAGTAATGTCAGTTTACAACTTTGCAAGTTGGATTTCTGGCTCAGGAATTTCTTCTCGCTGATTAAATTGGCCTCATTTCAACACATAATATTGGCTGCTTTCTGAAGACCAACTTGCTTACCAACAATATAATATATTCTCTGTTTTACTAATAAAACTAAATTGTCCAGCATTTTCAGTGGTTTGGAAAAGCGTTTTTTTAATGCTCTCATTTATGAAATGTAGCGTTCATTTGGCATACTATACTGCTTACACCAGACTACCGCAGCCTTTATCAATGTGTTTAAAACTATAGTTTTCCTGTAAAGCATAGAAAAATTTGACAGTTGATGAGGATATATTTGATTTTGACTCATTATTATTAATAATCACTATCATCAGCATTGATTGATGTGATCTAATTTCTATCATTCTTTTAGAGTCATAAATTTGCTTGAGCTATTCATTGTCATGGTATATACTGCATGTACCGAAATTTTATAACATACAGAATAGTTTCTCTCACCATATGATTTTCAAGCATACTTAAGGAAGAGCATACCAATTTTCAATAACATATCTAAGGGAAATTAAATATAAACACAGCAAGAAACCAAAACATTATCTCCCCTTGACAATGATAGCTCAGCAATTAAATAAGAGTCTGCAGATAGAAATAGTTAGCTACCTCTCCCCCTTTCCTCTTCAATGTCTCAATCCAACTTTCTCCTGTCACAGACAAACTGGGCATAGCAACGTGGAAGATTCCTGTTAAATGTTTACACAAAGGGAAGAATGTTCCCTGTTTAATCACCAGTGGACTACACGGGTGAATATGTGTTGATTATGTTTCTGATGGAGGTGTTCATAATTTCAGTGGAATTTAATGAACACAGGTCATTTAATAGTTTTTATTCTAGATTGCAAACTAAGGCAATTAAGATGGTGTTTGTTTTATGGTATCATGGAAACATAGAATGTGAAAATGGAAGAAACCTTGTATGTCCTCATGACCTTTCTTTCATTCTACAAGTGAGGAAACTCACCCTCAGAAACTCAGTGTCTCCTTACTCCAAACCCCTTTGTATTAGCTCTAAATGAGTTTATTGATGACCTCAGAGTGGGCAATAGGCAAATCTACAAAGATCATAAAGACTCTTTGCTTCTCCACCCTGCCCATTCTTTTTTATCTTTCTTCTTCCCAGACCACTTGCAGGTTTTCAGTGCTTCCCCTCTTCATTTCAAGGTCAGTGTAAGCTCTGATCTCAGACTTTCATACGTCCCTGTATACTTGATTCCATTATTACCTTCCCCAGAATTATTTATGTTACCAAATCATAAACTGTTGAATAATGAAATGAATTGTCTGGCATTAGTGAATGAATTAGGTGGTGAAACTTGAAAATTGGCTGGCTCTTAAGTGTGAAGGTGGCCCCATATACCCTTAAGTAATGTTATATTTAAAAGAGAGAGTCTTAGACACCTGGTGTGCTTTAGTGCTGTCAATGCCCCATAAACATTTTGTATAAATTTTATTTTTAATTGTTTTCATTAACTAGATATGAAAAGGGAACATAAAACAGACCTAAAACTATAAATGACAATACAACAAACACTGACACATGCATCATCAAATTTAAGATATATCAAAATATGAATTTTGACATCTGTATGACCTATCCCAATCACATTAATTTAATCTTTCATAAAGAATGACTTTTTAAAAAATATTTTATTTATTTATTTGACAGAGAGAGAGATCACAAGTAGGCAGAGAGGCAGACAGAGAGAGGGACAGAGGCAGACAGAGACAGGGAGCCTGCTGAGCAGAGAGCCCGATGCGGGGCTCGATCCCAGAACCCTGAGATCATGACCTAGGCCAAAGGCAGAGGCTTAACCCACTGAACCACCCAGGCGCCCCAAGAATGACTTTTAAGTTACTTATTGAAATTCATTTCTGTGATTTTACCACTCACCTTTTAAAAAATTTATTTTTTAGTTTTATGTGTTTTTAACACTCTGTAAATGGAATCATTGTGTGTGCCTTCTGCAAATTACTTTTTTGGTAAAATATCATGATCTTGGAATTTATGTGTGTTTGTAATTCTAGTTTATTAAATTTTACTACTTCATAGTACTCTAGTGTGTAAATATATCACAATTATTTATTCTGCTTTGGATACCAGGAATATTTATTTAAATACTGTTACATTTAGGGACATGTGGGTGGCTCAGTTGGTTAGCAGCCTCTTGGTTTCAGCTCAAGTCATGATATAAGTGTTGTGGATTAAGCCCCACAATGGGATCTGCACTCAGCAGGGAGTCCACTTGAAGACTCTCTACCTCTCCCTCTACCTTACCCCAATTCATGCACGCACACACTCTTTCTCTTTCGAAAATAAATAAATCTTAAAAAATAAATACGTAATGATACATTTAGATTTATTTTTATCATCTTATTTTGTACTTTTCAGTTACCTTTATCTTCCAGGGTTTTTTCTCCTTTTTTCCTTTCTTCTAATGATTTATTTATTCCATTATCTCTCCTTTACTAGTTTGACATTTTTAAGCTCTTTCTAATCTTATAACTGCACTAGAAATTACATTTATAGTTATCAGAATATAAGACTGAAAAATAAGAAACTTTATTCATAATATTCATCCATTCAGCACCTTAGAATATCTCAGTAAAACACACAAATGAAAGCCCCACCCTATCACAACTACATTTTAATTCTGTGAAAATTTACATCTTAGTGACTTCAGCATACTTTATCTCTGAACAGCTTGCCTCCCAGCTTATATAGTATTACTGTTATGCATTATAGCTCTATTTTTTATATTTAATTCTATATATAATATATTTTTGTTATTTGTATGTTTAGTGAATATTTGTGTATATATTTTCCACTTTCTTTGTTCATTACTCTTTGCATCTTAGGCATCTCATCTGGAGTCACTTTCCTTCTATTTAAAGAGCATTCTTTGTGGAGATGGGTTGATGCAAACTCTGGCCACTATAATCTGAAATAACTTTAATTCACCTTCATTTTTGAAATACATATTGTTGTATATTCATATAGTTCTAAGTTGACAATTGCTTTCTTACAGCAGTTTGACAATATTCTACTCTTTCTTGTCTTCAACTGTAGTTATTGAGAAATCGTTCATCATTTTAGTTATTTCTTTGTTATTATTTGTTTTTCTGGCTATTTTTAAAGTGCTTCTCTTTGTCTTTAGATTTACTATGATGTGTGTAGATGTTGACTTGTTATTGTTTGTCCAGTTTAGAACTTTGGCCTTCTGACTTTAAGGATTAAAGTTTTTCATCAGTTCTAGAAATGTCTCAACTTTTATTCCTTTGAACATTGCTTTTCCTCCATTCTTTCTCTACTTTCCTCCTGAAATCCAATTAAGTATATATTACATTATATTTTATTTATCTTTTTTTTTGATTTTCCATATTTTTAAACTTTTTTTTTATCTCCCTGGACTAGATTTAGATAGTTTTTTCAGATCTACCCTTCTCTTCATTAATTCTCTCTTCAGCTATTTCTGATGTTTTGCAGTTTGTGTGTGTGGGTAGAAAGAAAGTTTTAAATGTATATTAATCAAAATTTTATTTCTGAAAGTTATTTTTATTATTTAATTTACTATAGTGTCTCTCTCATGTTCATTTTTTAATCCTTTCTTTGACTTCTTGAAACATGTGAAATAGAAATATTTTTGTTGCTTGTTTGATAATTCTAACAGGTAAAGTCTATACGGGTCTGATTCTTCCATCTTTTACTGCTAGTTATGATTCATGGTTCCCCATTTCTTTATGTAAATTTGAGTATTTGATTAAGAGTTTATATGTTCTGGAAACATATTTGTGGGAATTCTTATCAGTTGGTATGAGGCCTGCCTCAGTAGAAGGTAGATTCCTTCAAACAGGACTTGAGTTTGCTTCTGCCAGGTGGCTGAGAGCTCTTTCGATCCAGAATGATATTACCCAAGTTATTTGCTTAAGGGTTTTTTTGATCACTGGTGTACTATGTGTGTGAAGTATAAACCCAGGTAGGAGCTAGAAGAATTCCCCCACTCAATACCAAAGTTTCAGGAAGTTTATTTTCCCTGTGCTTTGGAAGTTATCTAGCAGATTTTAGTTGACTCTTACACTAAAATCCTCGCCTTTTGGGCTCTAAGATTTTTGGGTAACTCTCTTATTAAGTTTCCTGTTCTTAGGGCACAGTCTTTGTTTCTTATCCCCCATGTGAAAAACAAAGCTACAAGTAGCTGGAGTTCAACAAATGTAAGCCAGAATCTGTCTTCAGAGTCTTGTTTACCTCTCCACATTGCTGCCTTTTCTTAATTTTTTCATTACCTCAGAAATTTTTACTTTCCTCCTGGCTCACCAATGCATTTAATACATTTAAAAATAAATATTTTAAATTATAATCTAGTATTTGTTTTTTTTTTCTGCAGGAAATTTGGTTAGAACATTTAAACTTGTACTGCTGGAAACATTAAGTCAGTAATCAATTTAAATTATACTTTCAAAACTGTTGTAAGAAGTAATGTGCACATTATGACTTGTTGCTTAGTGTATCTCTCCAGTGTTTAATACAGTGTCTTGATTTTAGTAATCTTTCAAAAAATCATATATGTACACATGTACACACTAACAGCATGAGACAGGCGTTGTTTATTTATTTATTAAGTGGCAAACACTGTAATAAGTTTCACGTGGATTAGCTCATGTAATCCTCACCACAAAAGTATGTTCTCCTAAAGAAAACTTACATTCTATGGAATCATCATTTACTAAAGGAATAAGGATTATGTGGGAAAAGTGTTGAACCTGACTATTCAAAATTTCTATCAACATTGCTGTTAGAGCACTAGCCAAAATAATAGTAAATCTTTAAAAAATCCTAATAATAAATACCAAAATAATTTTTAAAGATGTTAAATTTATAATAAAGAAATAATAAAGTAAATATAAAATTTGAATGTAAAAATGTAAGATAAAGGTACCTAGATGGACTCTCATATTAGAATATTTTACAAGAGGGCTTGTGGCTATTTCAAGCCAAGAGGACTTAGATACTACTAGAACACTGCTGTTTTTCCTCCATGGATTATTGTGTTTAACTCTTTTGCTATACTTTGTATTTAGCTACTGCTTCTTAGTGGTTCATAACATATAATGTTAACATGCTAGGAAAAGAATTGCTTATGATCCAGTGTGACTTATGCATTATACTAACATCATTCCCCATATGTTAATCTGACATGAGCTAATTCACATTAAAGAAACATGTGCTATTGTAGAACAGACTATGCTAATATCCTCATCTCCCAGATAAGGAAAATGAGACTTAAATCATGAAGTAAATTGCCCAGAGTTATTCAGCCAATAAGTACTGAACCTGGGATTTGAGCAGTATGATTCCAGACAGTCCTAACTACTATGTGTCTTCTTTAATATAATAGACCTAAAGAGATGAAAGTCCACCTGAGTTCGGATAAAGTATGTTAAGACTGAGGCTACATGGGAGCTTGCTATGGACTGTCTTTTTAGATAAAATTCACATAGAATCAGATTGAAAATTATCTTAGATGTATCAATTTTTTTTAAATGTTGATTTTTAAATGCTTTAACCTTGGGTTAACATCTCAAAAAAAAAAAAATCACCATGTCAGAGTTGTGAAAATACTCCAGGATTAAATAACGTAAAATAGTGCACTATTTCCATTGCTTACTTGGTTTAGTCTACATCAGTAGGGTAAGAGAAAGGGCATACACGTTCATTTAGTTATCTATTCATCAAAACTTTATTGAGTACTTCCTAGGTGCTGGGTTGCGTCAGTGAACAAAACAGAATTTGTTTTTTTAGGGGCTTATATTCTAGAAGGAAAAAAGAAAATATCCAAATAAATGTATAGTGTCAAGTGGCAAAAAGCACTATTAAAACAAATAGAACAGTGTTCAGCATGTTGCTGGTAGAGATAGTAAAATATTCCACAAATATCTGAATGAAGTGAAGGGCAGGGGCTATCCCCTTGAATGTCTGGAAAAAACCCTTTAGGATTGAGGGCTGGGTTATGTGGTATACCAGAAAAGGCCAAGTGGTGAACTAGAATGAGCAATGGGTTTAGAAGTGAGGCCATAGTGGTAAGTAGGGATCAGATTATCATAAGCCATAGCAAGAGTTTTAGATTATATTATGAATGAGATAGAAATTCTTTTTTAAATGTATTTTGAATGAGAAATGATATGAACTGATTCACAGTTTAAAAGTCTCATAGCTGTTGCATGGTGAGTAGATTTTGTATGTGTCTATGTGCAAGTGGGGAATGTAAGGATGAAAATAGAGTAGTTCAAGTAGTCCAAATTTGGAGTAAAGTTATAGTGATGAAACTGGTATAAAACAGTCAGATTCAGGATATGCATTAAAGGTAGAAACAACATAGATTTCTCACGTGAACATGAAACAATGCAAAATTCTCATTAACAACCGAAGAAGAAATAGCGAGCTTAATGAATTTAAAAAAAAAAAAAGGGAAAATGTCAATAAAAATTGGAATAAGGTCCTTAACCATTGTCACATTTCATTCTGAAATATTCAGATTTCTGCTTTCAAACACAAACATCTTTGGGGTTGGTATTAGCATATTGGTTTCAAAGTTTTTAAATCTGTAGACCCCCTTTAAAAACCAAAATCTTATACCATACCACAATACATAAAATACATTGAATTTATTCATGTAGGTGTTCTACAAAAATCCAAGCTTATAACATTTATAGTGAATTTCTTCAGTTAAGTAATAAGATTATTTTAAAGAATATTAAAAAAACTTAGTACCTTCATGAAACTTAAACCTTTGTTGAATAGGATGATAACTGAATGGATGGATGAATTTATTTAGGGAAGCTTAAAAGTTTCAAGAACTAGCACATGGGAAAAAGTCAATAACAAACCACTTTACTTCAGCCTAGGAAGGAGAAAGCTCTGTTTAGTTGACTCCAGGGTCAGATAATCGCCATTACCCTTCCCTAACCTTCATCTGCTGCAAACTTAACTCAATCACACATGAATAAAGTATTAACATTTGACACAGAATTAATAACCTATGTTTTTACTTTGTATGTTCCTAATTTAATAGAATTGATAGGATAATGCAAAATCACAGTTCTTAACACACACACAATCAGTAGGATTCTTTATTTTCACCTTTCATTGTTATTTTTACTTTTTACTGAGCTCACTTTTGGAGCTTTGTTTTAGAAGAACAAGTACTGAATGACCTTACTTTTGTCATTCATAGTGTACTATTTTTGAAATGCTGTAAGATAGGAAGCCACGTACAAATGACTTGATATTGTTATTGACTGTCCATTTAATCATTGATTATAAATTCACCAATTCAGTCAAGTTATAAGCTGGCAAACAGCTTTCAAATATACAGACACTGTCTCCTACTCTTAGAATTGTTCTGGGTATAGTTGTCTTTATTCTGGTAGAAACCCAATGCACAGAATGCTGACTTCCAAAACCAAGAAGCAAGGGGATGAAAGAATAATAATTTTTCATTTCAAAATGTTATCCTTGATTAGCTTCCTTATTGATTCTTGAACGCTATTCCCAGACATAGCCTTTAAAATATTTTTTGAACTAAAATTTCATTTAGAGTTAATTTCTTAGAAAATTTTCAGCTATATCAAGCAAAGTAGACCTGAATCAGGAACCAGTGTAAGACAAGATTTACCTGACAAGCAGCCTGATAAATATCTCACTTTTGATAAATAAGGTCCTTCCCTGGGAATCTACAGAACAGGCTCCTCACTTTCCATGATCAAGTGTTTGGGCTGTCACCCTCTTACAAGGATCACTGCCTCTTTTCTTATAAATCTTTCTACCAGGCTCCACTCACCACTTCACAACTACCAATTATTCTTCCTTCTTGCTTTCAGAAATACCTCATCTTTGAATGCATGGGCCTATTCTTTAAATGCTTCAAAGGAAATTCCTGGACTTCTTTATGTTTGGTTATTCAATTGATCTGACTGACACGGTTTCCTTAAGTTCAGTTTAGGGTCATGATACTCCAGAGAACAAATAGTTATTGTGATATCTTCTCCCCTTATTGCCTATAAATAATACATCATCATTAATTGTTGTATCTTATAGTCTTTGAGCAGTAACATTCTTTGTTTAAAAACCAATTTCTGACCATTTATGATTCAGAATTATTTTTCTAGGATTGAGTTTAATAAAAAAAAAAATGAATGTAAATGCTGCCATGGATTACTTTTTAAAAAATGTTTTAATCTCACCCCTTATTGGCAGTGAACAAAAAGCATGTGCTTAACGACTAGAAAATGAGTCAGGGTATTGATGTGAAACTGAGTGGCTTAATTTCATGTCAAAGGTGAATAATGCACAAGATAAACCAATAACTGAAATGTATCTTAGAGAAAAGAAAAAAAAACTCAAAATGGTGTTATTTCTCTGAAATTATAACTTCATAAGCCTTGTCATAACACATAAGCCTTGTAATCTACTTTTTGTAGCAAAAGGGTCTGTAGAAATTGTTGAATATGTTCTTTGATCATGCACACAGGTTATTTCAATCAACTACTCAGATAAAGCCTCTGTATTGTATTTCCAAATATTTTTTTCCAAGTCAGAGTTAAATGTGCTTCATTTTAAATGTGACTAGCAGCTCCTCAGGCCCATCAATCCCTAAGCTGTTGCTCCTAATTTGGAGCTGCCTGAGAGGCCCATTTCTGATGAGGCTCTTACCTGCAAAGTAGTTTTTAACTTCTTTGATGTTAGTGCACTGAAGCTTTTGACTCTGCATAAAATTGAAATGATCATTTCTATGGGAAATAAGAGCAACCCCCCGTGAAGTGGGAAACAGGAATGTTTCCTTAGAAATACTTTCATAAACTCGGCAATTAATGGCAGTAAATTGCTTACTTCAACTATGAACTTTCCAAAGACATGACATGCTAACTTATACTGGACTTTTAATCATATTTCAAATTATAGTTGAAGTTTATTTAAACTAGCTGTTAAATGTATTACTCTGACTTTTATCCTATGGATGCTCACTTCATATTTAGCATTTTAGCTCCTTTAAACATTTTCTAACAACCCATCTTTCCCAAATTTTCTCCATATTATTCTTTCTCTCCATCACTCCTTCCTCTCCACATTGAGTTTCTTATATTATCTTCTGATCTTTCAGTGTATTTTTCTCTTTGAGATGCATTCATGCTTCATTCACCTATAGAGTTTCTTAAAAAAAAAAAAAAACTTATTTGACAAACTAGTCATTATAGTATTGGATAGCAGCACTTTTTACTTCCTAGCTACCTTCCCTATGTGCTTAAACATTTTTAAGTGAGAAAAAACAGGGGCCTCTGGGTGATGCAATTAGTTAAGTGTCTGCTTCTTGATTTTGGCTCAGGTCATGATCTCAGGGTCCTGGGATCGAGTCCCACATTGGCTCCGTGCACAGTGCAGAATCTGCTTGGGATTCTCTCTCTGTCTCCCTCTGCCTTTACCCCAACTCAAGCTCTCTATCTCTCTCTTAAATAAATAAATAAATCTTTAAAAAAAATTTAGGGAAAAACATACTACTTTTTTTTTTCTTTCATTTAGGCTTTATGAGACTTGGTACTATCAACCTTATTAGAAGATTTGGAGCCCAATATAAAGTTGACCTGAGGGTTAAAGCCCAACATGCTTGCTTTCTTCATCACATCTAGCAATTGCATTTCATCTTTTAACCCACTCATCTTTCTGTTTCTGACCATAGAAAGAAGTGGACTTCCAATTAAGGCATAAGAGAATAAAAAGATTTGGAAAATAAAATAAAAAGATTTTTATTAAAAATAAAAAGATTTGGAAAATTATTGTTTATAACTGGGAGATTATTAATTATAGAATGAGCATGAGTAAAGATAGGTGGCTGGCATGGGGGCAGTTAAGGTCATAATAGGCATAGATCCAGATCCACATTTGGTTTGGGAGTTAGTCAAGGCCAGGGTTATTTGGCAAAGTCACTGGTTGGTAGAATGAGTGTTAAAATCAGGGCACAAGGTCAAGGTAGGAAGATGCAGGGTGCAGGGTCTTTGTCACTTGGTCAGAGAGCTGTCAGGTAGAGAGACCTTCTGATAACTTAGAAGTGTGCATCTTAGAAATGTCTTTCAGGAGCCACAGTACCATGCAATTAGGGTTTAGTGGTCAAAAGTAAACTTTCAAGGACCGGATGTGCTGTTCCAGTCATGGAGAGTCACAGTGCACTTCAAGATGTTTAAGGCTTTGAAAAATCCTGTGCTTTAGAACAGTTTTGTTTATGTGGCTTTTCCTAGAACTATCTGACCTGTTGAAATTCCTTGAATGAACACTCTGGAAGCTTAAGCCTTGGATGCATCCATACTACCTCCTGTCTCAGCTTCATATTCAATCACCAAGTTCTGTAAGGCCCAGGGATTCTTTCCTCAAACAATCTCCTGCAGGTCTTCCTTCCTGCTGACACTTGTGTTCAGGTTAGTTAGGAGTGAGGAGAGATAGACATAGCTCACATCAATAGGAGTATGTGTGGTTTGAAAAATCAAATTTGACATTATAATACCTGATTGTTCATCATCAAAATAGTTTACTTGATTTCAAAGTTTCCAAAGAGTACTAAAGGAGTGAGATTGATTTTATGTATCAAAAGAGAGAATAGGTTTTAAGAAGTCAAGAAACACCGATTTGGACCTTTATGAGGCCTCAGGCATTTTAATAAAAGACTTAGTCTAAATTGTTTCTCTGCCCTTCCATATACCATAGTCACTCTCAGCAATGCAATTATCTGAAAAAGAATAAATGAAAACTTGTTCTCATCTTGAGAAGCTATAAATATGCACCGGAAACCAAAAGACTGCTACAGAAAAACCAGTTTCCTGACGTCGGGCAAGATAATTACTCTCTATGGAACTTACTCTCCTCATTTGCAAAAGGAGTGCACAGGATTTGATCAATCTCAACTTACATAAATTTAACATCTCTTCCCTACTCAAAAATCTAGAATTCATGTATTACTCTCCCTAATTCTAGCTATATAGAACAAATCCCATCTCTTGGCTAGGTATTTAAGATCTCTCATAATCTATCCCAAATCTGTCTTCTTAACTCTTTTTCCACTAATCCCCTCAATAAACTCTGCTCTTGTCAGATTTTTCAGGTCATTATTGCCTGAATTATCCTTACTTATTCCTATCACAAAGTCTTTGCTTATGACAGTCTCATCTTTGGAAACTTCCTACCACTTCTTTTCCAACTCATACTCATCCATGGTGTCTTACCTGTTTCTTAGGATTTAATGTTTATCTGACCTTTCATAATCATTCTGAACAACAGCAAATTCCTCCTAATTAATTTTCTGTTACAAAAATTTTTATACCATTATTTGATTCTCATAATGTTAAGACCTTGTGTGTTTAAGTATATCCTACTTCCCCCATCAAAGTTGTATGCGCCTTTGAGGCTAGGAACTCTTGCACTTCAATGGTTTTCTCACAATGCCTAACAATACATACCCATGGTCAGTAATTAATATTTATGAACATTTGGGTATTAATTATTCATGCAAGATCTAGAAATCCACAAAGAGGGTGTATTTATATCAAATTCAAAGCTGCCTCCAAAAACTCAAAATGGCTTCCCCTGAGAAAGCTGTGAGAAATGTGATTCTATTATTTTAGATGAGACAGTGCTACTTCCTCACTAACTTACTCAAAATAGAAACTAATTCAGCTTCTCTTTATTTTCAAATTTGAAAGGACACTTAGCATTTCTTGATTCAAAAAGTAAGTTCAAATATATAAAAACTTGAAAAGAAGAAATGGATTAAGCTGTCATTAATTTAAGTGGTTATACATTTTTTAAATTATTTTGTTTTTGCCTAAAGTATCTTTTTCTTCTTTTTTTTAAAGATTTTATTTCTTTATTTGACAGAGAGACACAGCAAGAGAGGGAACACAAACAGGAGGAGTGGGAGAGGGAGAAGCAGGCTTCCTGCTGAGCAGAGAGTCTGAAGTGGGGCTTGATCCCAGGACCTTGGGATCGTGACCTGAACTGAAGGCAGACACTTAACGAATGACCCACCCAAGCACCCCTGAAATATCTTTCTTTTAAAATGCATCCACATCTTAGGAATGAAACATTTATAGATATTTTAATTGTATTTTTTGGACTCTAGCTTTGTGTCTTAAGATGTTCTATGGGATGCCTGGGTCAGTGGTTATGGGTCTGCATTGGGCTCAGGTCATGATCTCAGTGTCCTGGGATCGAGACCCTAGTCAGGCTCCCTCCTCAGTGGGGAGTCGGCTCCTCCCTCTGTCCCTCCCACCACTTGTGCTCTCTGTTCTCTCTCTCAAATAAAAAATATTAAGTAAAATCTTTTCTAATAATTTTTAAAAATTAAAAAAATAAAGATATTCTTTTACTAGCTGTACTTAACTGTCTAAAGCTCCACATTCCAGTTGCTTTATATAACATCTTAAAATTATCTAGCATATTCATTTATGTATTTGTTGAGCATTCATTCTCTCCCTACTATAATGTAAACTACATGGCCACAAGAATTTTAGTCATCAGATCACCATGGCGTCTTGGTCACTACTATATTGCCATATTAACAAGTCTATGTAGTTAGCTGGAATTTATCTTTTGATTTTTTAATGATTTTTAAAAATTCTTTATTTAGGGCACCTGGGTGGCTCAGTGGGTTAAAGCCTCTGCCTTCAGCTCAGGTCATGATCCCAGGGTCCTGGGATCAAGCCCTACATCGGGCTCTCTGCTTAGCGGGGAGCCTGCTTCCTCCTCTCTCTCTGCCAGGCTCTCTGCCTACTCTCTCTGTCAAATAAATTTTTTAAAAAATTCTTTATTTAAGTTTTAGTTAACATACAGTGCAATATTGATTTCAGGAGTAGAATTCAGTGATTCATCACTGATAACACCCATTGTTCATCACAAGTGCCCTCCTTAATACCCATTACCCATGAAGCCCATCCCCACCTCCCTCCATCCACACTCAGTTTTTTCTCTATCATTGAGAGTCTTTTATGGTTTGTTTCCCTCTTTTTCCCCTTCCCATATGTTCATCTGTTTTGTTTCTAACATTTTAAGAATGAATGAAATTATACAATCTTTGTCTTTCTCTGGCATATATATGGTATATACATATATACATATACATATATCTGGTACATATATCTGATATATATACATATATCTGGTATATACATATACCATACCATATACATATATATACATATATACATATATACATATACCACATCTTCTTCATCCATTCATCAGTTAATGCACATTTGAGTTTCCTCCATAGTTTTGTTATTTACACCCTGATGCTGTAAACATCAGGGTGCATGTACCCCTTTGCATCTGTATTTTTGTATCCTTTGGGTAAATACCTAGTAGTGCAATTGCTGGATCAGAGGGTAGTTCTATTTTCAACTTTTTTTTCTTAAGTAGGCGCCACACTCAGCATGGAGCCTAATGTGGGGCTTGAACTTACGACTCTGACACCAAGACCTGAGCTGAGATCAGGAGTCAGGCACATAACCAAGCTGAGCCACTCAGGTGCCCCTATATTTAACTTTTTGAGGAAACTTTGTACTGTTTTCCAGAGTGGATGCACCAGTTTACATTCCTACCAACAGGGCAAGAGGGTTCCCTTTTTTCCACATCCTCACCAACACCTTTTGTTTCTTGTGTTGTTTATTTTAACCATTTTGACAGATGAGAGGTGGTGTCTCATCGTGGTTTTCATTTGTATTCTCTGATGATGAGTGATGTTGAGCATCTTTTCATGTGTCTATTAGCCATCTGGATGCCTTCTTTGGAAAAGTGTCTATTCACATCTTCTGCCCATTTCTTAACTGGATTATTTGTTTTTGGGGTGTTGAGTTTGATAAATTCTTTATAGATTTTGGATACTAATCCTTTATCAGAGATGTCATTTACAAATATCTTCTCCCATTCCATTTTAAAGAAAATATTTATTTGGCAGAGAGAGAGGCAGCCAGAGAGGGAACACAAGCAGGGGGAGTGGGAGAGGGAGAAACAGGCTTCCTGCAGAGTAGGGAGCCTGATATGGGGCTTGATCCCAGGACCTTGGAATCATAACCTGAGCCGAAGGCAGACACTTAACAACTGAGCCACCCAGGCGCCCCTCATAGACTGCCTTTTAGTTTTGTTGATAATCTATTTTTTTGAAAAAATTAATACTTGGATAAACAAGAACAAGTCACTCTTACTCTTTTGGCCTGAGACATTGCATCTCTAAATATAGAAAAGTTTATCTATTCTGGTAGGTTTTAAATATGTGCTTCTTCAAACCACAAAGTTCCCTTTGAGCTATCTTGACATTTGAAAGAGAATAAAACCAACAGTGGTCTAGTGCCTGTCTCACTCTCGATTGGGAAAACCTTTTTTTTTTTTTTTTAATCTGTTTTTCTAATGGGAGGGGGAGTAGGAGAAAGAAGATGGTTCTAAATAAGATTTTGTTTAAAAATGTATACTGTTTTGGGACGCCTGGCTCAGTTGGTTAAGCAGCTGCCTTCGGCTCAGGTCATGATCCCAGCGTCCTGGGATCGAGTCCCACATCGGGCTCCTTGCTCGGCAGGGAGCCTGCTCCTCCCTCTGCCTCTGCCTGCCTCTCTGTCTGCCTGTGCTCTCTCTCTCTCTCTAATAAATAAATAAAATCTTTTAAAAAAATGTATACTGTTTTTACAATTAAAAAAGAACTTCTAAATAACATTGTTTCCATAAATCTCTAGTCTCCACTCCTATTTTATAGCTTATCTTTCTGGGGCATTTTCTATTGGGCAAACACTGAAAGAAAAAATTATTCTCTCCACTACACAAACTCTAAGATAGAAGTGATTAACATCTGTCTTATGAAAGAACAAAATGCTGTTGTATTTCTGGGCCAGTCTAGACATTTACATGGTATTGAAGTTTACAATGTTGATTTCCATCTTATTCTTACGACTGCTACTCCTTTGCTGTTCAACCAATTCAGACTAAATATTGAAAACAACAAGCCCAGCCCTATGGGTCAAGTATAAATGATAGCCCTAGAGCAACTATTCAGTATTTGTTGAGAAACTAAGAAAACTATTGAAGTATATGCAGCCTTATCAGTAATACTAGTGATCACTTTAGAATGTCTGGGAATCAGTTACATTTTTGTTCTGACATTGGTGCCTTGACTTCAACTATTGCTGTTATTATCATTGCACATTTGTTTGGTGTGTTAGTATAGTGGCTGTTTTGCCAGTACTTTTGACAATGACATGAAACCAACTGAAGATACTGAACTTGTATATCCTTGAAGCGAGACTTGTCTTGAATGGTGGAGAAAGCTCCATTAGCTTAAGAAGTTAATTGCTTTTAATAAACTGAGCATGTTGGCTTAATACCATTACCTTTAACTTAGCAGTTTTTCTGATTGAGAAAACTTTAGGTTTTCCATTCAGTGATGTTTTGGAAAACATTTTTTTTAAATGAGTCATATTGTAATGAAAAATATTTATGAAATGTAAAGAAATAGGTAGAATTTCAGCTGCATATATATCTAAGAAGAGCTAGAACAACTAATATTATTTTTGACAGAACATGTATTATTTCATTCATAATTAATATTAATAATTTTCAAATTCTGACTAAAAATAAATGTCATTTTCTTAAAAGTGTGAAAGGTAAACTACTTGTTTTTTTTTTTTTTGATGTGTGTCGGGAAAAAAAAAAAGAAAATTGCTAACCAATTAATTCTAAAGCAATTTCAGTTATTTGCCCTTTGAGCACCATCCTCCAACCTCCACTGATGATTTCAGAGACAAAGAAAGTCTCATTAAAATAAGGTTCCTGAAACTTTTCTTAAAGGATGATTATGAAGGATGAGTCTCATAAAGGACTAAATGATCTGGTGGTTCAAAATGAAAAAGACCTGTTTCTAAAACGGACCTAAAACAAAAATAACAATTAAAATAAAAACCATTCATAGATTGTTATAGGCTATTTTAATTTTGATAGATATACCTTTAACTGCTCACATCTTACATAAGTTTTAGGGCCTGACTGTTTTTGAACCAATATTATTGGTAGTAGACAGTCTAAACATCTTACAAACAAGCTTTTGGAAATCCTTTGGAAATAAATGCTCTGATTACTTACCTATAGATATAATCTCCCCACACAGACATGCTCCCTTACAAACACACATCACTTTTTTTTTCATTTGTAATTTTTTTCCCCCTCTGATAGAAAAGAGCTTATCTTCAAATTACCTAACATAATGTAACTTTGCCAATGATGGACTTTCCATCTGACCATCCTCAGCTAAATCTATTTAACTAAGGAATTATTTTTGCGTAGTAAAAATTGCTCCAATATTTTGTCCCCATGATCTGACCTCTGAAATCGCAATATAGTGGAGCATCTCCAGTAATCTCTTGGAATGTTTCAAAATTTTCAAATAATTAATGTGTAGGTTAATAACTATATTTTAAATATGTGCATATACAAACGTAGTATTAAATTTTTGGACAGTGGAGGAAATAGCATGTAAAAATATAATTTAATAGGATTCTATAATTCCAGAATAATTAACAACTTACTTTAGGTTCATACCCTAAGATTTTTATCAAGAAATGGAAGAAACAAATTTTAGGAAAACCAGGTTTATTTACTTAATAGTCACTTCATTTATTCAACAAAATTGGTTACTCTTATCACAATCAGAAACTCTATTAGGCCACAAAAGTATAAAGTCATAGACTTGCCCTAAAGGAATTTAAAGTCAAATAGGGAAGAGATTAAAACAAAACAAAACAAAACAGGGGCGCCTGGGTAGCTCAGTGGGTTAAGCCTCTGCCTTCAGCTCAGGTCATGATTTCAGGATCCTGGGATGGAGCCCTGCATCAGGCTTTTGTTCAGCTGGGAGCCTGCTTCCCCCTCTCTGCCTGCCTCTCTGCCTACTTGTGATCTCTCTCTCTGCCAAATAAATAAATAAAAAATTTTTAAAAAGCAAAACAAAGTAATTAAAGCACAATTTAAAAAAAAAAACAAAATAAAACAAGTGTTAAAAGAATAATGGATATAAGGAAGACCTTCACCCTTACAGAGGGAATCCTGCACACCTGCCCAGGAAAGATTTTTTTGGAAAAGGTGTTAATTAAGCTGAACATTAAGAGATAAACAGGTGTTGGCATATTGAAACATAATTTCAGACCTAGAGGATGAGATGATGCAAAAGTATTGTAGCCTGAGTAGGCAGAGAAGATTCAAGTTATTATAAGTAATACTTTATGTTTGAAATGTGAACACATGAACAGGACTTTAAGAAGCATAGACGCTAAATCATGAGTGTCCTTTAAGTTACACTAGTACTTTATATTTTATCCTGAAAGCTACCTGGATTTTAATCGTAAGAACAGGACTTCACTTGACTAAGTAAAGGGGATTAATTTGAGGGTGAAAAAATTTTTAAATGCAGGTGGTAGAAAAAT
Organism: Taxidea taxus jeffersonii; assembly: GCA_003697995.1. NCBI lineage: Eukaryota > Metazoa > Chordata > Mammalia > Carnivora > Mustelidae > Taxidea > Taxidea taxus. Next base: position 23,326 of record ML105110.1, on the reverse strand, counting down.
CAAGTACCAGAAGATTCCAGTAATACCTTGAAGAAATTAAGGCCTCAATTAAATTCTGTCAGTGGGAGCAGGGAGAAGAAATTAGATCTGAGAGCTATTTAAATGGTGAATGTATTAAGTCAAACAAATCTGATGTGGCTAAAGGTGAGAAAAGAATCCCAGGTAACTGCTTCATTTTTAGTTGGAGTGATGGAAGGCTGGTGATTCTCTTCCTGAAGGTAATTCAGGTGAAAAAGAAGGTGTTGGGGGAAATGATAATGAAATTAGTCATTAAGGTTGAAATGCCTTAGGAAAATTTAAGAGTGATATCTTATAGACAGATGAATGTGTAGGTCCGGACCACAAAAAAAAAAAAAAAAAAAAAAAGAGAGAGAGAGAGAGAGTTCTAGGTTGGAAACTACATCAGTCAGCTAAAGGCTGCCACAACAGAATACCTCGAACTGGGTGGCCAAAACAATAAACATTAATTTTCTCACAGTTCTTTAGCCTGGAAGTTTAAAATCAAGGTCCCAGTAGGACTGGTTTCTGTTGAGACCTCTATTCCTGGCTTGCAGACAGCTGCCCTCTTGCTGGGTCCTCACATGACCTTTTTTCTCTGTGTACATGCTCTTTTGGTCTCTCATCCTCTTTTTATATGGGACACCAGTTCTGTTGAATTAGGTCCCCACCCTTATAACCTCATTTAATCTTAATTACCTCCTTGAAGGTATATCTCCAAATACAGTTACACTGGGGGTTAGGGCTTTAACATTTGAATTTTAGGAGACACAATTCTGACCATAACGGAAACATAGATTTCATGACAGGACAGACATTATCATCATCATTTTACAAATGGAGAGACTGAGGTTGGCCAGTGATCTGCTAAGTTACTTAGGCAGGGATCTAGAGAGTGTTGGAAATGAAATGTGTCTTCTTTTGTCATGCATATGATCTAGTGGACAGATCAGTTATCCCTGTCTGGCAAGTTCCATCTGCACAAGAACAACGACCACATCATTGCATAAATCAACAGAGAATTAGCTGGGTGGGTTGTGGAGGCCTTATAGAACACTACTAAGTCTTTACTGAATTTCCAAAAGGAATAGGATTAAACGGTGCTAGCCAACATCAGGGGACATGCAATTTCATGACAGTGAGCAAGAATGTCCCAGAAATTTTCTCAGGACATCAAACACAGCTCCAAATCTTATGGATAACATCCCAGGGAACCTTTAATATCCTCACAGAATAAACCACGCTATTTGTGACTCAAGAATGAAGGGTGAAGCAGCTGCCCCAGCTGTGATTTGAAACTGAGGTTTCAGGGAAACTAGGTATTTCAAAGCTAGCTTTGCCTTACACCTATAAACCTGCCCCTCTGGCTGTGTTCAAACACATGAATTGTTCAGTGCACAATATGATGATTATCCAGTCTTCACCAGAGGGCTATGCAAGAACAAAAGGCTGAGGGGTGAAGAGGATCTTTATTATTAGGTTGCTATTCTTATGAAACATTCATATAGCAAAGGAATTGCCTTGCTGTTAAAAGAAATTTTGTTAAGGAAACTTTATGAAAAAGATGCTTATACTGCCTTTAAAGCAACTATACATGTATTCAGAAAAAAAAGAAGAAAAAAGCTGAGTTAGGAACTCAGTTCAGAACCATATTTTCAAAAAGAAATGGAAAATGCAGGCATCTATTGGACTAATTTAAAATTCCAGGAGCATGGATTTCAGCATTAATTGTATGTCAAGCAGAATTTGTTTTATTTAAGCACATGTGCTGATATTAGTGACTCCCCACTTCTATTTTACCACAGCTTGAAATCATTTGGAACCACAGGCCCAATTAAGGTGGGTAGCTCAAGGCACATCTGTTGTGTGTGCACAATTCATCTGGATTCTTAGATCCCTAAATGCAGTCAGGGTGTTACTTTCAATTCAGCAACTTTTCCCTCTACTCTCCTAGTCCCACCCAGCACTATCACTAGTCTAAGGAAACCACAGGAGGCCAGATCCTTATAAATTATGGCATTGGCCTTGCTTTCTTAAGCGAGAAAGGATGGAGAAGAGGTGGGTCAGGTGTATGATTTGACATTGCTCACATGTAATGTCGAGCCTCCATATTCTGTTCTTTTTTGTAGGCTAAGCAAAAGAAAGAAAAGTATTATTGCTTATACCCAAAACTATACTTAGGTTAATAAGCTTTTCTTTAAAAGTTTTAAAAAAATCTAAAAATGGAAAGGAAAATATTATTAGATATTTTGGTGATTGGGCAGAGAGTTTATAGGATACTAGGATGAAATGAAGTGAGGCACTTTGGAAAGGAAGAGGGCTATCTGGAGAGCATGAGACTTCTGAGGGCTAGAAAACAGGAAGCCAAAGAAAGAGATTAAAGACAAGCACGGCAGGAAAGTATCAAGAAAGGATCTAGATCGTATATTTGTTTCAGGCTAAGTCATTAGGATGTCAGGGTATCAGGAGGTGGTACAGCATGATGACTTTGGAGTCAGATGAACTTGAATTTGAATCTCTGATTGGGTGACTGTGCAAGTTACTTGACCTCTATAAACTATAATATTCTTGTCTGTGAGATACAAGGAGTCAGTACCTGAAGCAAACATGAGGATTACCTAACACAGCTATGTGGACTGCTTAGGAAATGCCTGGCATAGAGTAAATGTTTGGTAAATTCATCAGGGATTAAAATTATAGAGTCCTATGGCTGGCAGGTTGCTTGAACGTCATCAATTCCCACTTTTACAGACTAGAAAAGTGAAGGGCCAAAGTATTAAGTTTCTTGCCAGAGGTAATGCAATTGTCTTCCAAATCATGTTTTAATGGTTGTTAGGATACAATGTTAGTGAGCTCAAGTTGCAATAAAAAAAAGTAACTTACACTATGTGTCTTAAAAAACAGGAATTTATTTCTTATGGTTCTGGAGGCTGGGAAATCCAAGATCAAGATGCTAGCCAATTCCATTTTTCCAGGAGGGCCCTCCTCCCAGCTTGTAGCGGGATGCTGGACACCTTTTCACTGTGTCCTCATGTAGCAGAAAAAGCAGAGAGCTCCTGTCTCTTTTTCTTCTTTTAAGGTCATCAGTCCTGTAAGTGGGCCCTACTCTCAGGACTTCATCTAAACCTAATCATCTCCCAAAGGCCCCACCTCCAAATATCATCACATTGGGTGCTAGGGCTTCAATATATAAATGTGGGGGTGAAGGGACACAAACTTGCAGTCCATAACAGATACACAATACACAATATGGTGCTATGGAAGAGCCTGAAGCAGTGGCTTAGGGACTCTGGGTTTTAGACATAAGACCCTAGGCAAGTCCCTTAATCTTTCAGTTTTCTCACCCAGTAAATGTGAGGGTTGGGAGATATTATCTGGAAATGTCATTCAGCCCCATGCTTAAGTAATTCTCTGAGAATATGGGTATAATGTCCAGTGAGAGATAATAGGTTTGACCAGGGTAAGAAGGACAAGGGCTAACTGGGAGCTCGGGACAATAGGACAAGAGAGAGCAGAGTTAGGTGGAGTTTTCAGCAAAGAAGAGCAACGGGAGCACAAAAATTGTTAGGAATCAGGGAAAGCAAAAACCAGAATGTGAAAAAAGAGAGATGCAATTCAGGAGGGTCGCATAGGCCCCTATCTCTTCCAGAGTGTGTTCAGGGCTACAATTCCAGCTTGTTTGTTTTGTTTTACTGTTTAATAAGCACATATGGAGTATAATGGTGGGAGCTGAGATCACTAAGAGTAATTCACAGCTTGGTGCTTAATTTAGAAGAGTGATTTGAATAAAATATCTTAGAAGCAGTTAAGTGTGTGTTGGAATTGGAGGAGAGTTGCTGCTTTTAAATTACATTATTCAGTATATTTAACACGTAAATATATGAATAAATACATATGAGATCAGCAAGTTGAGTATAAAGGGCTCTGATTCCTTATTATAGATTCAGGAATCTCTTCAGAGGAACTTACCCGCTCAGCATAGTTTTCGGGTTTGTTTTTGGTTTTGTTTCTGTTTTTCAGAAAACAAAGCCCAGCTGAGGCTAAGAGAGCCTCACCACTGTATAACAGTAATCCTGATGACAAATGTTTACACAAACTGGGTACCATCTATGGCTTATTTTCCCTCAGAAAAAATACCATTTAAGTTTATGATTAAACATGTGACTGGTCATATCTGTTAAAGATTTTATTTAACTGGAATGATAAACTATCAATTATAATAGTAACTGCATAGCCACATATATGCAGTGTTAATAAACTACTGCTGAAGAAACAAGATTGACTTCTTGAAAACAATTCTGTGTGTGGCAATAATTGCCCACAAATAAAGTCAAAATGGACACTTTTTATAGAAATGTCAGGGGAATAAAGAAAGATGAAGAAAAATCTCAGCAAACCTTCTTCAGAGTTTTGAGGTAAAATCCCCTCAGTTCGTATTCTGCATTTTGAGGCCTTTTTTCTCCTGCAAGGCAATCAGTGCATTTTCTGAAGCTGTATTTCTTCTTATACTGACTTAGATTTCTAACAGTCTTACCTAGTTCTCTTTAAACTGGCTGAGCTTGGCAGTCTCCAATAAAAGTTTTTTATTATTTTTAAAATACTACCTTTACTCTTTCACATTCCCTAATTAAAACCAGAGTAGATTCCACAGTTTCCTGCTCACTTTTGGATCAAAAGCTCCTACTAGTTTTGTCCATTTTAAAACATCATGTTCTTCTCCAGTTTGACAAACACCTCCTCCCTGTTCTCCAGCACCAGCCAAGTTTTGATTTGGGAACTTGCGGTAGGTAGAGAATATGATCTGATATTTCACTCCTCTTCTCTCTCTTTTCTGGTTCTTACTTCTCTTGACTTGAGAATAGAGAGAAAAGAAAGAAATTTGACCTTCACACTTGGACAAACAATTGCAATCCTCTGTCTGAGGTCTCTGATTTTCCATCAAGGCTCTGTGCGGTTTCACTGTGAGAACTGGCTATTTCATGTGGCTGAGTTCTTTGGGCAGTCTTGCAGGAGCTTCCCATTGGGAGATCTGGCCTTGGATCAACCCCCTTCCACATAAGGAGTGGATCACATATAGTTACTGTCCATGCATATATTTGAACCCTGAAAAACTTGTACATACTTGCTTTGCCGAGCAGTTGAGGCACAGGAGTATGGGCTGCTCCTTTCCTATCTTGTCTCTCCATCCTGCCCTGACATTTTCTTCCTGTTCACATAAGCCCAGGGGAAATCAAACCCTCTTTCAGAACAGAAATCTAACCTGAGAATGAAGCAACAATCTCCAGTTCTGGCACACAGCTGAATAAATGGCTCTCCTTGGACTTTCCTCTTTGGACTTTGCAGAGAGAACGGGGCATACGGAACAGGTCTATTCCTCACTAGGCTAATGACTCATGACTCTCAAACATGCTGATATGGGTACTTTCTTTTTCAAAGCCATTGGTCCCCTGCCTCTTCAGCCATTCCAGTCTTCCAGCTGTTAGCATTAAAGTGGAGCTCTTAGTTTCCCAGAGCAGCTACATGTACTGCTTCTCTCACTGCCCTAAACCATCAGGCCCTTTGTCTGGTTCTGTGTTAGGTAAGTCCTGAAAAAAATCTTGCCCTTGCCCCATTGCACTCATTAGTACAACATTTTTACTCAGAAGGAATCTCCTACTAGATACTCAAACACTTGGCTAGACAAAGTAACAGATGGTACATGGGCCTATTCACACTTTTAAATGGGTCAAAAAGTATGTTAGTAGTAATAAAACAACAAAATATCAGCAGTATAACAGAATATACATGCCCAAATGAGCCAGATCAAATCATCTTTTAAATCCTTTGGGGGCTTTTTATGATCCATAAAAGAAAACCGTTTTTATTACTTTTATAGTTTTATTAAATCTGAAATAGTATACTCAATTTGATCACTCATCTAATTCACCAGACTTGGCTCCAGATGACTTTTGTTTATTTTCAGTAATTAGATGTACCCCAAAATAGCCTCTGGGATAACACTGTGAAAGTTTAAAAAATATGCTGCATATTCTAAAGGCAATACAAACAAATAAAAACAAAAACAAAGAAAATGGGAAAAGAAAGAATGTGAAAATAGGCATATTCATAAATTTTTACTCTAAGTAAGCAAATAAGTGGCTATAAGCCAAAGTTTCTGTGGCTTGCAACAACACAGATTTATTTCTCACTTGTTCAGTACACAGGCTGCGGACTTTCTGTAAGTTCTGCTTGGTGCCACTGGACTCCACAGCAATGCTTAGCTCTGGTTTACATTGTCTTGTTACTCTGTGACTGGAGGAACAGTCTTCCAGCTGGAACATACTGTTTTCACGGCAGAAACCAGGAGTATAAGCTGCCAAACCAATCCATAACAGCACATTTATTTTTTTTTCTTTAAGCTTTTTTATTTAAACATATAATGTAACCCCACCACCCTCTCCCAACCCCTCTCCCCCCCACCATCCCCCTCAGTTTGTTTTATGACATTAAGAGTCTCTTTTGGTTTGTCTCCCTCCCGATCCCATCTTGTTTCATTTTTTCTTTTCCTACCACCTTAACCCCCACCCCCGTTGCATCTCCACTTCCTCATATCAGGGATAGTTGTCTTTCTCCAGTGTGATAGTTGTCTTTCTCCAGTTGACTTATTTCGCTAAGCATAATACGCTCTAGTTCCATCCATGTCATCGCAAATGGAAAGATTTCATTTCTTTTGATGGCTGCATAGTATTCCATTGTATATATATATACTACTTCTTATTTAACCATTCATCTGTTGATGGACATCTAGATTCTTTCCATAACTTGGCTATTGTGGACATTGCTGCTATAAACATTCGGGTACACGTGCCCCTTTGGATCACTACGTTTGTATCTTTAGGGTAAATACCCAGTAGTGCAATTGCTGGGTCATAAGGTAGCTCTATTTTCAATTTTTTGAGGAACCTCCATGCTCATAACAGCACATTTAAAGCATCTTCACGGACATGGGCATACATTTCATCAGTCACATCCTATTGACCAAAGTGAGTCACATGACCAACCCTGACACTGGGAGAGAAGTAGACTCTGCCTATGGCAAAGGACTGGAAGTCACTAAACGAGTGTACATATGTGATTTCCATCTGAGGAAAAAGCATATAGTTGGAAACAATAAACAGATCTACCACATAGTATCAGCACAATGGGAATGCCATTATATGAACATATAACATTTCAAAGAGAACATTTTTGAAGTGATAATAAGTATTAAGTATATAAATTATATTATGGGGATACAATTAAGTCAGCTATGTACCTTATGGGTCCCTCTTATGTATTTAAGTGTTCTAAAAATGTATACAATCTCTATAGTATGGATGTCATTATTTTCTGAATGTATTTCCTTTTAATAGTCTTATATTTAAGAATTTTTGCAAAATAGAGGCACCTGGGTGGCTCAGTGGGTTGGGCTTCTTCCTTCGCTCAGGTCATGATCTCAGGGTCCTGGGATTGAGCCCCGCATCAGGCTCTATGCTCAGCAGGGATCCTGCTTCCCCCTCTTTCTGCCTGCTGCTCTGTCTACTTGTGATCTCCCTCTCTGTCAAATAAATAAAATCTTAAAAAAAATATTTTTACAAAATAGTGTATTGACAGATATTGCAAAATAACTATTGATTGGAAATTACATTTCTATAAACCTGGCCAATATAATGCTCTTCATATGCAAAATTCAACAGAAGCTTAGTGTTATATTTCAGAAAAAGCAAGTTAGTATTCTAAGAATAAACTAATCTTAGGAAATGATTATCTTTGCAAGGACTATAAAATGTATCAAGTTCCTGGGGTGTCTGGGTGGCTCAGTTGGCTAAACATCTAACTCTTGGTTTCAGTTCAGGTCATGATCTCGAGGTCATGAAATCGAGCCCCATGAAGGCTCTGTGCTGAGCATGAAACCTGCTTAGGATTCTCTCTTTCCATCTTCTTCCTTCCCCTAACCCCACTTGTGCCCATGCTCTCTCTCTATAAATAAATAAATAAATAAATAAATAAATAAATAAATAAATAAAAGTTCCTCAGTTTGGAAAATATTAAATAAATATCTTAAACACTAAGAAGTAAAATAAACTTGTAAAGGCTAAAGAGACATGCTTTTTACCTCCTTTTTTTTTTTTTAATGGGGACATCAAGACCTAAGCTAAGATTAAGAGTCAGATGCTTAACTGACTGAGCCACCCAGGCACCCCACATGTTTTTTACTTCTTAATCACTCTATTAAAATCTTAGAATCAGTAATTTCATATCAAGTATTAATATCACCCTTTATATGTCCCAGGGTTTTAAATACATTTGAAGAAGTGAAATTCTAGAATCTAGAGTGGATTCTAGAATGCTCACCAAAAACTGGCCTACTGAGAAGCACACCTTGCCTTCTATCAACAAATATGAGAGTAAATGGGAGGGGGAGTTCCTGGAATGACCTGAAAGCACTCATTTTCATTGTGTACCTCAGTTCTCGGCCTCTATAGGATTTTGTTTCTTCTTTTCAATCACAGGAAATACTCAAGTGGGTCAGAATTTAAGGCAGCCCATAAGATATGGGATGGTGTGCTACTGAGAACTACAATTAGACCTTCACTGAAGAGAGTCAAGAGTCAAGGAAGGCAGGGATGGTGTGATGACTCTATTTTTGTCCTGTTGGTACCCTGAGAATTGAGAACTATGTACTTTTCTGAGGCTCTAGCAAGTCACTCACTATGGGATCAGAAGCAGCCATGTGTATGAAGAAATAGACAATCTCAATATCCAAGGAAAAACTCCCCATCATGATGGCTGGGGTTTCTGTCTTAGGTCTCTGTGAGTTCACCATGATCCCCTTAATTCAGTCAAATACCTTCATAACATCCTCTTATAACTACACTGTTATCTTCTCATTCTTGCTTCTGCTTCTCATCCTTAACATTGTCAAAACCATTAATCACCTGGATTTTATGCATTTATCCTCATTTTAATGTTGTCATGACTTTATAGTACAGAATCACATCAAACTGAATTATAGGGAGGCCTGGGTGGCTCAGTTGGTTAAGCCGCTGCCTCAGGTCTCAGGTCATGATCCCAGCGTCCTCAGATCCAGTCCCGCAGCGGGCTCCTTGCTCGGCAGGGAGCCTGCTTCTCTCTCTGCCTCTGCCTGCCACTCTGTCTGCCTGTGTTCACTCTCTCTGACAAATAAACAAATAAAATATTTTAAAAAAACTGAATTATATCCCTGGATCTAACAGATATTAGGATAAACAAGTATCTGGCATTTTAAAGTTTACCTCACAGTTTATGCACAGTCACATTTCATGCACCTTAAAAGTCTGATCCTTCACCACCAAATCTTGATATTTCTCAGTCCCTTGGCCTTAACTTTGAACATGTAAAAAAAAAAAAAGCATTTGACATACTCAATGCTGCTTTTCTTTGGTGATAATGTCTTTTGAAAAAGGTTTCTGTGATATTCAAGAGAGAGTGGCCTGCTGTTTCCTAATCTTACACACAGAGGTAATGGATACAAACTACGGCATGAGGGGTTTAGGTCTTCCTTATGTAAACGTCATAGATGCAGAACTGCATAACCCTCTATCTCTAACTGTATAGTCCAACTTTCTTTGCAGTTGTTTAAAATGAAAAGACACATTAATTTTTCTTGACTGTGCCTGAGGACACAGGGATGGACTATTTGACCTCTTGCGGTCATCTCCTACCTCTACCACTCCATGATTTCAATTCTGCAATGTGTAAAGACAAACTCTTCATTAGTCGGGTAGAAAGCCATAGAGCTTGAGCCGGATCTCACCAGGAGAACATATGATCTTAGCAGGGATTGAAGGTTGGAATGAGGCATATTCAACAAGGAAAATAAACACAGTGAATACACTGAATTTTCTTTGCTTTTGTATTTTTTTATAACATAGTCATATTCTTTCTGCAAATCTCCCCTGCTCTGTTTTATTTTGAGCAAGGAATAGAATTGAGTTTTTCTCCTTGAAAAAATCAAACACATTTTTAACAAAAAAAAATTAAGAGTATAATGAATACAAATTATATAATTCTGACAGTTCCCATGACCCCCCACCTTGAAATGTATCTTTTAAAAAATTTATTTTAGTAAAAAGTTGACTTCATCTGTACAAAACAACTTTCCCTTTTATCATGTATACAGCAGTCAGGAGGTTATAGAGTTACATTTAAATACAAGAACTGGTTAAAAATATTTTTAAAATAAGCGACTCAGTATTCAAAGTGTATGAAAATGCTGGCAGGCATTGATAGAGATATAGAAATATTCTGTCAACTGTCTATCTCACTAAAACCCAAGTACACTAAAAAATAGTATATTACCAATGTCCTCAAAATACGGAGAGAATCTAAGAGATACAAAATTTTACATAAAATGTCTTAAAGTTTTACATGTGGATGCTTGCATTTGCAACTTTCCAATTCCCACTCACACAACACTCATCTTAGAACTTCCAAATAATTACAGGTTTCATTTATTACATCTGACATTTCAAAATCCCATCGTAGGGTAAGCATAGGAAAACTTCATTGTCTGCTATTATTTTTACATTGAAAATAAGCAGGTATCAGTGGATTACATTTTCTCATCAATACGTCTTAAACCCCTTGAGGTTTTTTTAATGCTTTCCAGAGGTAAATAGGAACTGTTACTCCACTTAAAAGCAAGATCTCACCTTAAAAAAAAAAAAGTAGACTCAATTTTTTTATTTTGTTTTGTTTTGTTTTTACTTTTTAACTTAGCTTTTCTAAATACATAGAAACAGAGAACATAGAACAAAGGAAAATAATGTGTTATAGTCTCTGTAACATAATATAGAAGCAGAGATGCAAAATTAAGAATACAGAATGCGGGATGCCTGGGTGGCTCAGTGGGTTAAGCCTCTGCCTTTGGCTTAGGTTATGATCTCTGAGTCCTGGGATTGAGCCCCGCATCAGCCTCTCTGCTTGGCAAGGAGCCTTCTTCCCCCTCTTTCTCTACCTGCCTCTCTGCCTACTTGTGATCTCTCTGTGTAAAAGAAATAAAATCTTAAAAAAAAAGAATGCAGAATGAAATTCATCTATATACTTTTCAACTGTTCTGCATTTAATCCTTTTTTTAGTATTTCTTTTTCACAATAACTTTCTTCTATTTTATTGAATGTTAATTTTTCAGAGAAGGACAAGACTAGAGACCAGTTAAGATTAAAAGAATCAGGGCACCTGGGTGGCTCAGTTGGTTAAGCAACTGCCTTCAGCTCAGGTCATGATCCTGGAGTCCTGGGATCGAGTCCCACATCTAGTCCCACATCGGGCTCCCAGCTCCACGGGGAGTCTGCTTCTCCCTCTGACCTTCTCCTCGCTCATGCTGTCTCTCACTGTATCTCTCTCAAATAAATAAATAAATAAAATAAAATATTAAAAAAAAAAGAATCAATCAAAGAGAGGTTAACATTCAAAGGAATGAGTTTTTGGTTTTTTTTTTAATTCTATTTCAGTTGTTTGGGGCATAATAGAAAGTTTGAGCTTATTGGAATTAGTTTCAAGACAATAGAAATCGTCACATGGCAGACAGAGTAATAAAATATTTGTTACTGCTCCATTATCTAGCATAGTATTTTCACTTTTTAAAGTGCTGTGCCGGGACGCCTGGGTGGCTCAGTTGGTTAAGCAGCTGCCTTCGGCTCAGGTCCTGATCCCAGCGTCCTGGGATCGAGTCCCACATCGGGCTCCTTGCTTGGCAGGGAGCCTGCTTCTCCCTCTGCCTCTGCCTGCCACTCTGTCTGTCTGTGCTCGTGCTCTCTCTCTCTCTCTCCAACAAATAAATAAATAAATAAATAAAATCTTTAAGAAAAAAAAAAAAAAGAAAGTGCTGTGCCTCCCATGTTCATGACATGAGCAGACAGCCAGGCAGTGACAGAAGTTAGCTGGGGGAGGCCACAAAATACAGATGAACTAATGTTGGCTGACTGGTAGGTACATTGTGCTAAGCCCTTTTGAATGCATTAGCTCATTCTGTGTTCTATATAGTTCTACAGAATCAGCATTATTACTTTGTTTTATAGTTAAGAAACAAAATCTCAGCCTAGTTAAGTAACTGGCCTAAATTACTTGCAAGTTGGAGGGCTGAGATTTGAATACCTGAAAACAAAAACCATGTTATTGCTTTTATATTGTCTTCCTCCAAGTAATCAAGGGGAGGTACTGGAAGAAAGAGAAATATGTAGGTATGTGACAGTGGGGGGATCATTGCCTTTTGAAGAAAAGTAGAAAAAGGTAAGGTTGATGTTTGAGTTCCAATACAGTGTGGTTACTTATAAATACTACTTCTAAAACTTTGTCCTTATTTGAGTAAGAAGTCAAAATATGTTCTTAAGTATTTGTTATAGAATTAAGAAGCCTGAAAAAAGAAAAAAATGCATTGTGGATTGAAATGAGAAAAAGCAGGTCTCTTATTGATTCTTCACTCTAGGAATCTCATTAGCTATCAGATAGAATTTGATGACTGCCAGTGAATAAACATTTTCCCCCCGATACCAGGCTGTTAAACTGCCCAAAGCCACCAAATACAGATTAGTCTGAAATACACTGATTGTTCCTGCTGGAGGTGGTTAAAAAATCAGCTATAGATACAAGAATTCTTTCTCTCTCTTTCCTTCAGGCTGCTAAAGGATGCACAGAATGAAACTTATTTTAAAAGCTGGTATCAGAAGCTGTTGGCTGCTCTCCAATTCTGTTCAGGAAAAGCCTTGAGTGATGAGCTTTCCAAGGAGAAGAAACTTATTAAAATTCTGGGAGACATTGGGGAAAAGGTCAAGTCTGCCAGTGACCCTCAAAGACAGGTTTGTTGAGAAATTAATCTTCATGTAGTGTTTCCTTTCATCTTTTGTTCAATTAAATTTTAATTTTATAGCTTAGAAAGCAAATTCGTTGTCTATACTTAGTTAAAAGACCCCCAGCTCAATTAGTTTAATCAAGATTTTTTTCAATTTACAATCTGAAAGTTAATGATAATGTCTACCATGAGGACATGATTTTTAAGATTTTTTTAATTTATTTGCGAGAAAGAGAGAGCAAAAGCAAATGATGGGAGGAGCAGAGGGAGAGGGAGAGAATCTCCAGTGTGCTCTCCACTGAGTCCAGAGCCCCAGCACGGGGCTCGATCTCATGACCCTGAAATCCTAACTTCAGCCCAAACCAAGACTTGGATGCCCAACTGACTGAGCTGCCCAGATACCCCAATGTAGTTTTTTTTTTACCTAAGTAGCCTTGTAGCATATAGAAAGTACCTGACAGGAAGAAATCAACTTAAAGGCAGTTTGTCTAAAAAGGCCAGATGAAGTAATTTCCTCAAAAGGGCAGCACAACTCAGGCTAGTAGAAGTCCAAAGGGTTGGCGGTGGGGGGCGGGGGGTGCCTGGGTGGCTTAGGTGTTGGGCCTCTGGCTTTGGCTCAGGTCGTGATCTCAGGGTCCTGGAATCGAGCCCCACATCAAGCTCTCTGCTCAGCAGGGAGTCTGCCTCCCCCCACTCCCCTTCCTGCCTGCTTGTGATCTCTGTCAAATAAATAAATGAGATCTTAAAAAAAAAATGTCCAAAGGGGACTTTTTAGGGGACCCTTGTCCACAGTTCAAAATCAAGGTATAGATTTTTCTAATACTGTAATAATCAAAATAAAGACTTTTGGGGCAAAACAAATAAAAGTAATTAAATTAAATAAATCAATAGTAAAACTTTTATACTAAGATCCATGAATAATAGTCAAAATATTGTGCCTTTTTCATCACTGATTATAATAATGGACCTGGCTATTCTTTTTCTTGATCTGATTGAAGAATATTTGTTCTTTTTAATTATCTGCATCACTAGTTTCCCTCACTGATAAAGACCATTAAGTAGGTTCTCTTATGTTCAACATTCTAGATGCAGGAAGAGAGTGGGCAACCATTCATTGTATTAATAACATCATTCAGTAACAAGTTTTTACAGACTGGGAGTTAAGGATGGAAAGATGACTAAAACATGAAGTTTGTCCTGAAAGGGAGCACATAGTTTCTCTCCACCCACTATCTAAAATCAAAAAGAGTTTTCAGCAAAATAATATAAAAACGCTGACAGGTAAGGTGTCCCAGAATTCTTTCCCAGCCCAGTATTTTTCTTGCTGGAAGTCACTCATTTGATAGAAGTGCCAGAGCTATGGCCCTTCACCTATATAGGAATACATAGGAAATAAAAAGCATAAACATGGAATTTATTCTCAAATGGGAAACATAGAAATTCTAGATTGACAGAAAACACTTAAGATATATAACATGATGAGCAATGAAAAAGAAACCAAACTTCTATAATTTCTTCATATTACTGCAGATTATTTTCTAATGATAGAAAAAAATTGAAAGCAAGTAAATAAACTGGTTTAAAATTTATATAAAATTTAGTTTAGTCTTTATTTCTTAGATTCCAAAATTCCTCGCATATTTGAGATGCATGCTACAGTTAAGTAAGTCTGATGCCTTTTTTGACCATTTGCATTAAGTTCCAAAGTGCTATTGATATTCTTTCAAATAAATATATTTCGCTCATCTAGACTGTTTTTGTGATAACACTTCTTCACATAAAAATAAGAAAATAAAAATAGAGATGAAAGAAGCATTTATAATTCGCACAATTCAAGTTAGTTAGCTATTTTTTCTGTTTCGTTTTAAAACGTACTAACTAGTGTTGTATGGAAGTGTTGTATCACTATATTGTACACCTGAAACTAATATTATGCTGTGTGTTAATTCACTGGGATTTAAATAAAAACTTTTTAAAAAGACCTTTTTAATAGATACTTCATAATTCTGCAAACCTACCTATAAATTTATGTCTGCTTATCCTGATAAAGGCTAGAGTTTTTAATATATTAAAATTGTCTCCCTAATTATTTTTCCTCAGATTCCTATTGTTTTTCTTTGCTGTTTACTATTAAAGCATGTCATCTCATCAAAAATAAAAGAAAATAAATAAAAAGTACTTATTACACTAACGTGTGAAAGAAGATACTTAAAGACAATAGAGATTCCCCTCCATGGTATTCCTTAAGGGAATCCAGGTATAGAAGACAAAGAAAGACAGAGAGAAAGAGTGCCATAGTGGAATTTGCCTCATTTTTCCACCTTGCTCTTCTGGATTCTGGGGGCAGTAGTTATTTGCCAATGACCCAGGAGTAAAAGCTAAGAAACTCCTGGGAGTTAATTAAACATTATAAATCTGAGGGCACTTGAGTGGCTCCATTGGTTGGGCAACTGCCTTTGGTCCTGGAGTCCAGGGATCAAGTCCCCCATCGGGCTCCCTGCTGGGCGGGGAGTCTACCTCTCCCTCTGATCTTCCCCTTCTCGTGCTCTCTCTCTCTCTTTCTCTCTCATTCTCTCCCTCTCAATAAATAAATAAAATCTTTAAAGAAAAAACCCCAAAACTTTATTAATCTGTTACTTTCATTTTTAGAAATGGGCTCAGAGTTTCTGAAAGGGAACTAAAAGAAGCTTTTATATCTTGAATTATTGTTTTTCCCCTTTTATAGTTAGGGAGGATGCAGTTTTAAAGGTGTTATTTGTGGTTTTAGATCTTCCAGAGGTACAGAGAACTATGGAAGGGAATGAGACTAGTATCAGGAATATACTTATTAGCATTTAATAAATCATTTGTTCAAACATATTGCTATTTCTGACAGTTATCATTGTTTGCCATTATTGCTCTTAATACATGTGAATTTTTTTTTTTCTAAAATGTACTATCACTATTAAGTATAAGTCTTGAGGGTTACAAACTAAGATTCGAGGAAATTATCAGAATTGGATCATGTTAACAATTACTTAAAGTAGGTTCTATAAGATGGTGGGCCACAGGTCAAAGCCAACACATCATGTTTTGTTTGAACAGAATACTTGCTTGTTTCGGTTTTGTTTTTAATTTAATTTAAAATCCTATAGAAAAGGCATGAACTCTTTAGCTCCCCACCCCACCCCCACTCCCTATTGTCTTTAGCTCTCTGCTTCCTTATATGTGGCTACCTCATCTACCTAACCCCAGAGCATCCAAGTGTGCAACCCCTGAATTAAAGAGTTTATTTAATCAATAGAAGAAAATTATAACTTGAAAGAAAGCCAAATTCTTAACAGTTTCTAAGATGCTTTTTCAACTGATTTTTTTCACAGGAGGTACTAAAGAAAGAGATTGGCAGACTAGAAGAATTCTTTCAGTGTATAGAGACCTGTCACCTTCCTCTGAACCCTGCCCTGTGTGTAAAGGGTATTGATCGTGATGTAAGTCAGTTTCAGTAGATAAGTTGAGTATTTTTGTTTTGTATTGTTTAGCTCAACCTATGTTTTTGAAATGGCAAAAACAATTTGTAAATTGTCATTGCAAAAATTTTAAGAAAAAGTAGTTGAATCCCACTCAAGCTAAGTGTTGCATTTGATGCACTGTGTAAGGTTGAGATCGCACTGGCCTCATCACATGATTTGTTGGTCTAGAAATAAACTATCTGTTCAGTAAAAGCAAATAAATACATAAAGATACTGCTCACTACACTGATTTCTCAATTTATTCAAAATGGTTGATTTGCTGACCTTATGCAGGCTGGCTTTAATTCCATGCTTATTTAGATTATGTGCATACCCATGCCTAGTACACTAGGATATTATTAGCTACAACACGTCAGTTTTTATTTAATTTAAAATTCATTGACTCATGTGTCAGTGTACCGTATAATATATTTTGTGACTTTACTTATGCCTGGAGTGACCTTCCTGGTATCAGAAACAATTTCTTTCTCATGCTCAGGCTCTGTCAGTCACACTTCTCTAACTGAGAATCATTCTTTCTCCTTTTATCTCCGTTAACTTTTTCAGCCTTCTTCTCAAGGGCCCAAGAGTAGAAAGCACTAACAGAGGCAGGATTGGTAAGCGAGACTTAGAGATGAAGAGGTTAAACTATCACGCATGTACAATAAATGTTACTTGACTGACATCATAATACAATCAAGAAAACAAATCCAGTAATTAGGAGAAAAACTAGACCATTATTAGTATGAATATAAAAAGTTTTGCTAAAAAGTTGGTATTGTTACCTTTACAACTTTTCTGCCTCACAGATAGATACCTTAGAAATTTTGCTAATATGCTACACAGGCATATTCTTGAAAAATAACAAAATAAGGCATCACACAAAATAAGGCAAATTCCACAGACTGTGATATGTCTATCTGAGCTAAAATCCAAATCATGCTAATCTTTAAAATGTAACTTTTTGATCATTAGCAATCCACTGATTAATGTTGCAAATATGGGGAAATGCAGCATTTCAAAGACATAGTATCTTAAAGAACAGCATGACTCAGTGAGTCTAGATGGTGATTTTTCTGTTTCTGTTTTCTTGGTTTATTGTTGTTTAAGGTGTAGAACAATTTTCTGTTAAAATTTCATGAGTCTTGGTTTGGGTAGGCCTTGGAGATATGGGTTATCAGCTCTAATGGGTGGCTGCTGTGCATGCCTGTGTGAAATGGTCAGGCTGAGGATCACCACCCCTAGCACGGTAGCTGAGCCACATTCCTTTCATATATCTATCTGCAGACAGTAGTACTTTCCCTGAGTCTGGAAAGTATGCCAACTAAAGCTCCCTCTTAGTTCCGTTTGCTGTGGCCAGCTGTGCCTGGCACAATGCTGGGCACCTGTGTGTAGAGCAATAAACAGGGCAGATGTGGCCAGGTGACACACCCTCCTGGGGAACATTTTAGTCCATCCTACAGTCCTGCAGAAAGGAAGTCTGAAGGAACATACATCACATCTGAAGATGTGGTGAATGTGGCAAAGTTTCAGAGGATCCATTCTGGAAAGAGCCTCTAAGAGTGTAATGAATATGATAAGACATTTAGAGGCACTTCTCAGTCAATGGTTCATTTGAGAATCTACTAAGCGGGGAAGGCCTATGAATGTGGCAAGCATGGGAAGACTTGTCATCACTACTCCAATCTCATTCAGTATCAGGGATTCCATAATTAGAAAAAAAAACTTATAAATGTGCTTTATGCATAAAAACCTTCACTCAGATTTCCCTACTCATTGACCCTCAAATAACTCATCCTCAGGAGAAGACATAAATCTCATGAGTATAGGAAGCTTTCGTTCAGAGTAAAATCCTTCTTTTTTTTTAAAGATTTTATTTATTTGTTAGAGAGAGAGAGCGAGCACAAGCAGACAGAGAGGCAGGCAGAGGCAGAGGGAGAAGCAGGGTCCCTGCAGAGCAAGGAGCCCGATGTGGGACTCGATCCCAGGACGCTGGGATCATGACCTGAGCCGAAGGCAGCCACTTAACCAACTGAGCCACCCAGGCGTCCCCAGAGTAAAATCCTTTTTAACATCAAGTATTTCACATTAGTGAGAAACATTACAGGTGACATGAGTGTGGGCAATCTCTCTGTTCCAACAGAAACCATTTTGAACACCAGAGAATCCATACTGGGAAGAAACCCTGAGAGTATAACGAACATAGTAAGGTCTTCAGTCAGGGTGGATGTCGTATTTGACATCAGAGCCTCCATACTGGGCAACAAGCACAATAAATGCAGACAGCAAGGAAAAGGCTTCAATCAGAACTCTCAACTTGTTGGCTGTTAGCAAATTCAGACCAGAGAAAAACATTTGGAATGCAGTGTGGCAAGTATTCAGTCAGAGTAAATGTCTTGTTTTATTTCACCTGACTTCACACAAGCAAAAAAACCCCATAAGTATGGAAAATATGCAGTCAGGACTCACATTTCGTTACATAACAGAGAATTCACACTAGTGAAAAATCCTATGAATGTGATAAGTATGGGAAGGCCTTTGGTGATAGCACCAACTTTACAATGTCAGAGAACCCATCTGGGGAGAAACTTCATAAATGCAATGATTGTGGGAAAGCCATTAGTGATAGTTCACAGTTTATCAGGCATCAGAGACTTCACACTAGAGAGAAGCCTTATGAATGTATGAGTATGGGAAAGCCTACAGTCAATATTCTATTTTAATCACCATCTGTAATCTACACTGGGGAGATGCACTCAGGCCAATCTACTTTTAAAAAACATGGCTCTCCAAGACAGAGGACAAAAGTCTTAACTTTGAGTTAAGCTTTCTTTCAAAGAATTTTCACTCTTTTCTCTCCTTGGAACCACTAATTACAATGGACCATTTCTTATTTCCCTTTCCATCACTAGGGAATGGACCATTTGGGAAAGTGGTTGTAACGTAATGTAATCCTTCCCCACTCCTGAGAAAATAAGGACCACACACTTCATTTACTAATAGGTTTCTTTCCTTTTTAAAAACTATTTTAAATCTATGTCATTAGTGTGTGCTTCTCAAGAACAAGGTCATATCTTTCTTTCTCTATTCCAGCTCTTCCTATATTCTTTTCTCTATTCTAGTTTTTATTATCTCACCATTTACATAAAATTACCTTCCAAGACTCCAACTCATTCTTTCCCATCTCCTGGTTGTGGCCCTTGCAGTCCACTTTTAACATCTAATCTAAGTTTTCATTGTTTGCTTTTCCCTACCTAGAAAGCCTTTTTAAAAACGTGTTTGCTAATCCAAGTTCCACAATCTTCAAATCCAACTCATCTCTGAGAGGCTTCTCTTCTTTAAGTGCTTCTTCATCCAACTGTGATAAATGGCCTTGTAAATTATTTTCAGCTTAATGCATGTGTGTTCATACCAACTTTACGTAGGCTCTTAGGGAGTAGATATAGTACCTCTGATGTCACATAGATAATGGTTTGTGCATATTAGTTGTCAAATATAAAATATTTTCATATGAGTCTCAAAAAGTATACTGGCTATGAAAACCAAAATATAAAACAATGAAAGCAAAATAGCTCCAAGTGATGCAATTAAGAAGAAGGGCTAAGCCTTATCTTCATCCTCCCTTTGTCTTTTTTCTCTTCCCTGACTTGGGATGCCTCAGAGAGACCCCCAAGAATTGGATGAGCATGGTTTGAAAACCACTGATCTAGACTCATTTCTGGACTAATACAGGATTTCCTAATTCAATACCATGACCGAAGGTCGTATGTTTCCTGATCGACTGATTCTCAAAGCAAGAATTTATTACTTAATAAGCAGCCTCATTCGTTTTCTATAAACCTCAAATTGATTCAGTAAGCAAGGGTTTCTATTCTTAGGGATTAGGTTAGATTTGTGTTCATAAGTTAAGTTAAATATATATCCTTTCCTCTCTATTTATACCGATTTCGGACTTCTCAAGAAATAATGACATTAACTGATCCTTCAACATGTATTGATGTCATATTTTACTAAGTTGATAAATTGAAACCATCAAGTTCTTTTCCTTTATTTAGTATTGATTTAACTCTTCACTGTCAACATGAAGTCTCTAATAGCCTGAAGACATACAACCTTTTAACACTCAATTAGATGTAAGAACATAAAAGGAAAATAAGCAACAAGAAAAGTATAATGGAAAGTAGTCAATATCATAAAGCTGAAAATGGAAATGCAAAGTGTAACTGAAAACAAGGGAAGGAGAAAACATATGTTGTACTGTTATTTATAAAGGTAATAAAATACTCATTAACAAAAAGAGAAAGAGAATGCATTATTATTTTGAAGTACCTAATTAGTGTCAGGAGCTGCACTGTAGAAGGTCTTTTATATCCATTAGCCCATATATCTCAAAGTTACAGAGTTCAAATTTGAGCTCAGTCTTTCTTAACCCTAAAACCATATTTCCTTAAAGTATTCTGCAGGGAAGAAATAATTAAAAGGAAATATATTTTTGAATAGCAATTTTAGATATTAATCAGCTATCATAAACACAATGTCTACATACTACTTAGTTTATTTAAACCTCCAGCATATCACCACTGTTCAGTGAGAAAAAGAGTAGTTAAATATTTACAAACTGCCAAGAAGCTAGATTTCCAGTTTCTAAGTAAAGTCTTTGGTTAGTAAAAGTTATTCTATTGTTGTTTTTCATAAATATCTTTCTTTGTTCCAAAGTATAAAAATTATACACATATGTTATACTTTCTTACATAACAAATTATGCAAGAAGCCCATGATTTCAGGGAAAGTGTTCTTTTTAGTTTATTTTGCTCACAGTTTTTCTCTTCTCTTTCTATAGGCATGTTCGTATTTCACATCTCATGCTTTGCCATTGAAGATTACTTTCATCAATGCTAACCCAATGGGGAAAAACATCAACGTCATTTTTAAGGTACAAAAACCTCAAATTGACTTCACAGGTAGAATTATTGATTTATTTCTTGCAAAAAGAAATTATTATAGTTACTTTCCTCTGATGACAACATAGAGGATTCCAGTTATTTTTGATTCTGCATCTTTACAGAATTGTAGTACGTCAATGATTAAAAATAAATCAATCATTACTGGCTCAAGCTAGAGAACTTTCAGTGCAAAACTTAAGAAGATGTGTTTCAGTAAGTGAAATTATACACTTTTGAGTGGCATAGGAAGTGGAATGTGTGGTGAACCTCTAGTGAGAGGGTTTTCTTTGATTTAGATACTAAATTAGAACAATATTAGCTAAAATTCAAATGATATGTTAATGTAACATAAAATTCTAATCTGCAGGTACTTGCTTATTTTAATAATTTGGATTATTTCTTCTTTTCCAATAAATAGAGGTCAAGTCAGCCTTTATCATGAATCCCATAGGAAAGTAGAGTAAAGGTAGTAGAGGGGTTTTAGGCAACTTGGAAAGAGGGACCAAATAATAAGCTGGGAGTGAAAAGGAAGACTTTGGAGCCACTCAGTTAATTTAATCAAATATTTAACCAAACCGGACAACTAGGTCTCAGAGTAAACTATTTGGTGGATTTTGACTATTTTTGAGGATAATTTTTAGCACACCCATACTTTGGCTTTGGCTTGTGTAACTTCAAGCATTAATGGTCGTGAAATGCATTTTGGGTGAAGAAAAAAATGCCACAAAATTGCATCTTGGAATATTTTTTCTGCATATAATTTAGAAAGCATTTTCAAAACCAAACCTCTTAGTTTAAAAGGAGAAAACTATCCTTCCCCTTTGGACATGTTCCATTTCCTTTACCTATGCTAGAAAAATCGCTCCTTAATCATTTATTATAATCAAAGGCTATTTATTGTGAACACTTTTTAACCACCTTCATAATATGAGAAGTCAGTGATTTAAAGTCTGATGAATCCTATGTGTGCTGTTTATACTCCTAGTCAAGAAGCACTTGGTATTCCAACTCTATAACAGTATGTACATTTATGGCATACCAAATAATGTTTTAGTTAGAAAGAAATCTCTCTTGACTGAGAGATTTGAATAAACATTCATCAAGCCTCTCTTCACTAGATTTTGAATCTAAGACATCACACATGGATGATAAATTGAAAGATTATTATCAGCGAACAACTTTCCAAGTAACTTCTAATTTGAAGGCTGAAGCTTCTGCAATTATTTAAAGGAAAGTTCTTATTTTCTTTGATCCTCTCTCAGAAACACAAAGTGATCTTAATACTAACAAAACAACTGCAACCATCCTAAGTTGGGCTGGAATGTATCGGAGGAAAGAAATGATATATACCATATTTGAAGGCCTTTAATGGAACTCAAAGAGAAATCCAGTCTCTAATTTTGTTTTTAACAGGCCGGAGATGATCTTCGTCAGGATATGCTTGTTCTGCAGATTATTCAAGTGATAGACAATATTTGGCTGCAGGAAGGCCTGGATATGCAAATGATCATTTACAGATGCCTATCCACAGGGAAAGGTCAAGGTCAGTATAGATTAGAAGTGATTTGACTTACATTATTTATCTTAAACATTCACTGGTAACATGACACCAAATTTTCCACAGCCTTCATTTTAGACTATAAATTGTAAAGTCAAAAGAACTATACAAAGTCATTCTTTTTTCTTAAAAATAATTATTTTCAAAAGGGGGTAAATCAAAGTAATTAAGGATGTCAAAGAATGTAATGTCTTTTTTTATATTAATTAGGATTTTGACAATCCAAATGTTAACTATGGTGTCCTTTTGTGTGCCTTCTGTATGTTCTTTCTCTTTTTTTAAAATAATAACAGAAGAGCTTATTCATATAAAAATTCAATTTGTTGCCTATTAACACAAAATTTACAAAGTTGCAAATGCTTGAATGAGTCCTGAACTATCAAAATACATTATAAATCTGCATTTAATTTCTAAAAGACTTTTTTAAGTTATTTATTTATTTATTTATTTGACGGACAGAGGTCACAAGTAGGCAGAGAGGCAGGCAAAG
>ML105109.1:61078-77033 GCA_003697995.1 Taxidea taxus jeffersonii | reverse complement strand
GATCCATCTCTGAGTACAATATTTAAAAAATTACATAAGACAAGAAATCTTGATAAGGAAATTTCTGCATAAATGATTTAAATATATATACATATGCATATGTATATATATTTTTATTTATATATATTTATTTATTTTATCAATTCAAATCCTAGAACTGTGTCCTGCTCATTGCTTACTGGTAAAAATATATATTGTTAAATGCATAAAAAATAAAGGAAAAAGGGATCAGCTGAACTTATTTTTAGAAGCTTTTTGTAAGCAGTATGTTTGCTAAACAAATATTTCTAGAGATAAAACTCTTTAATATATGCATGAAAGTTTTTTCCAGTGAAAAGCAGAATAAATTTCAGTGTAAGAAAATAAAAACTTAAGACAGAAATTTATATTTACAAGCCACCATTCTTAGTAGAATTAGCACAGTGAAGGGACTCAATACAAGTCTCCCTTACATATGTCACTTTGACGATTTTGAGCTGAAGGCAATCAAGATTCTTCAGGCTCCTGAGAAACTTTGCCCCTCCCTTAACTCCCTAGAAGAATCTAAACTGTGATCTTGCCCATAATAAGTTTTACTACCAGAGATCAATTTTATCTGAGTGACCCCTCTGTATGGCAGAGCAAACATTCAATTACCAAACAACTGTTCTTTGAGAGTCCCTATCCCATTCCTTAGCTTAAGATGGCATATATATCTCATTTTACCATTCTGTGTTTGAACCTGTGATGTGTGGAGTTCCCATGCATACTACATTATATTAGAATTTTTCCTCTTAATCTGTCTATGTCAATTTATATCTTGCCAGAAGACTTGCCAGAAGAATCTTTGAAGGGTAGAGGTAAGTTTTTCTTTCTCCACAAGTACTTTGTCTTTTTCAAAGAATAACCTCCACATTTACCGTTGCTGACAATGTTCTTTAACATGGATAGTATTATGAGGGATGACCTGTATTTGACATGGAATTTTCATTTAAATATTGATTAGAAAGATAAATGTGATTATACAGGTCCAGTGTGTATAAGAAATGGATAGCTTGCTGAAGAATACCAATACTTAGAAATAGATTTTAAAAAATAAAATATAATATCAATATCTATTATGCTTTTTAATGTCAATATTATTATGATTTATAAAATGTTCTTCTGGGAAACAGGAAAGAATCAGTGTATCATAAGAAACCTACTTAAACAATAATTTGCAGAATAAACCAATAAAATATGATAAGCAAAAGTTAGAAATAAAAATGGCATCAAATATCCCCTTTATTGATTGTTCACATTATTTCCATGAACACATTACTTAGTATTTACATTTTTCCTTCATAAAGTTTTTTTTTGTTCTTTTTAAATTTTAATAGAAATGTAGTATGCAATGGTCACTACTACCCATGAGGAATGCTCTAGCAAAAAGCATGAATGAATTACTGCAGATATGCAATATGAAATGCTTCAATGTGATTTATTTTTATGACTATACAGTCATAACTGGAGAAAAGTAATGAAGATTGTTAGATTTGCTTTAATGATTTAATAAGAATTACTTATGTACATAAAGTAGGTTTTCATGGATTTTTGCAAAACTGAAATCCTTAAAAAAAAGTCACTATTTTATGATAAATAACCATGTGGACAATCTTAAAAAATAAACTTCAGCCAAATATTAGCTAAATTGGTTCAAACTCTGAATTACTGGAATTGAAGTCTTTTTATTCTAATAGGAATTTGCATGCAATTTTCTCTTTTGCAAATAGGTCAAATAACAGTTAAAGCATGTGTATGAATATGTAATTAATTTTCCTAAGTCATAGTAAAAATGACTTAGTTATCTTGTTTACTTTCATGATTATTGTAGAGAAATGTAATTTCAAACTTTACTGACAACAGTCTGTCAGCTTGTATCTTCTAGTCTGCTCCCAGAATCAGTATGTTTTACCTTTTTCTTACTTTTTGAGCATTTTGGGGGCAAAAACCTGAATTAAATGAAAAAAATTGTTTTTAATGCTACAATCTTGAACTTTAAATCAATTGAACTGGGCATTCAATTTAATCATTTGTCAAGTTCAGATCTGTTCATCTGAAAGGAAACTTTTCACCCAGATTTCTTTTAGAGAAATATAAAAGCAAAAAATCTTTAGTGTTTTATAGCATAATTAATTTATTATTTATTCTGTAAAATTCAGTACTCAGTTCTGTCTTCTACTCTGTGACTTCAGCTATTGCCAACACCACTATTTAAGACTTAAGTAGAAAGCAGATAATTAGTTCCTATTTCATCTATTAGAAATGATCAGAATTTAACTTCTAAGTTATCACATTACTGTCACATTTATTTGTAATTAAATATTTTATGCTAATTCTGAATTCATAGTTTGCCGTTATTAGCATACAAATATAAGCCAATAATACATTCGTAATTCTCTTAAAAGGATTAAATTAAACTGTCCATAAACTAATGAGTAATTAAAAAAAAAACATGCAATTTCAGTTGCCACAAACTTTTCTACAACTTATGCACTGCTGGAATAGAAATGATTCAGAAGCCTTTTTGTATTAGAGGAATTGTGAAAATCTGAAATAAACAAATGGATAGTTAACATAGAAAATCATATAAAATAAAAAATAACAGGATGTTTATTTTAAAATTGAAGCTATTATTTAATATTTAAAATTATGTGAAAAATAAATGTGAAGAAAATTCAAAAGAAAAAATGTCTTAGAATTGATTGAACATAACTTATAAAATGTGAATTGTTCAATCAAAACATTTTATCCTAATTTTAAACTTAGAGGTTTTTTTTTTTTTTTAAGATTTCATTTATTTATTTGAGAGAGCAGGAGAGTGAACACAGGGGAGAAGCAGAGGGAGAGGGAGAAGCAGGCTGCATGCTCAGCAGGGAGCCCAATGTGGGGGCTCGATCCCAGGATACTTTGGGATGATGACCTGAGCCAAAGGCAGAGGCAACCATCTGAGACCCCCTGCCACTGGCGCCCTACAAATTTTTTGTCTAAATAATTGTTCACCCTTCTGACTCCTAAAAAGTTTTATTTTCTAGGGTTTTTGCTTTTTTTTCATGTGTGAGAAGTTTTTGTTTGTTTATATGTGTGTGTTTCTTTCCATTAAAAGATACCAAAGAAATTAAAATTTTTCCTCATTGAAGTCCATAACAGCACTTCCAATTTCCAATAATGGATCTTGACATTTCTAATTTGGGTTATAGGTTAAAGTAAGAAACTTCCTCTCCTTGGTATAGCAATTATATCCTTGTAACTTGTGGGATGCATCGGTCCTTGACTGGATGCTGATCTTGTCATGTCTTCAAGGTCTCTGCCTCACCCATTCACTGATCATTGGGCCTCCTTATGAAGCTATTAGTTCACAGTAGAAGGAGATCAAGGAGAAAAAATTTCTAGCAAACATTCCACAAAATATCTTTTTATTTGTTTTTTTTTTATAAAGAACCAGGTAGAAAATGGCCATTCCAGACTCTCCCACCTCCAGCTGCCAAAAAAAAAAAAAAAGAGAGAGAGAGAAAAAAAAAGTCCTCTTCATAAAATATTCCCATATCAGACAGGCAACAAGAGGTCTGTTTTTGTTCTGTAAGACTAAAACTAAGTCTGAAACAAAATTTTAAAAGGCTGTTTACTTATAAAATTAAAATAAGAGAATCTATTTGCTACCACTTTAGCTTCATCAGGGAAAGGAGAGTTATGTTTTATAAAGTTAGAAGATGAAAACACTGAGACAGTTCATGATTGGCAAGTATCCTATTTAGGTGGAAGTTTGGGAAGTGGAAGGGACTTTTTTTTTTTTAAAGGTTTTATTTATTTGACAGAGAGAGAGAGAGAGATCACAAGTAGGCAGAGCAGCAGGCAGAGAGAAAGGGGGAAGCAGGCTCCCTGCTGAGCCAAGAGCCCTATGCAGGGCTCAATCCCAGGATCCTGAGATCATGACCTGAGCTGGAGGCAGAGGCTCAACCCACTGAGTCAGGGAAGGAACTTTCTTCAGTTATCTGCAAGGGGTCAAGTGAGCAGTCTGTGCATACTTCAAAAGAGGTTCAGTGTTTGGGTTGGAGGGTTTTCTGTAGCCGGCTATTCCAGGAATGGCAGAGAACACTGAGGGCTTTCCTGTGTATGTGGTCAAAATGTCAGTCATAATGGTCCTTATGGGGTGTGACTACGATGGTAGGCAGATTTTCACACAGGGATCTTTTCTTTAGGGACAGTATTCCATTGTGTCTAGCTCTGAAGACACACTGTATTAAAGTCATTGATAGTTCATTTCTTTTACTTTCTTGTATAAAAGAGGGTAACAATATCAGCCTATTCAGGGAAATTCAGGATTTGTAGAAGGATGAAAACAGACATGCTAGACTATCCCCAGGGTTCCTCCCGGACTTCCACTATTGCCACCTTCTCTTTTTTGCAATTTACCTCTCCTGCCCTGTGAATTGTTACTAGCTGATAATCCCCTCAGACTGACAAAAATAGTTTCCAGAAAATATAAAGTTGATGGTTTTCAGCAATGTACCAGAGATCTTATGCAAAGGACATGAAGATAGGACCAAGTTCTAATTGTAAGTTTTCGCTAAAGCTGAAAACTGGTACCTAAATCAGAACCATAAAGCCAGGTACTTCTTTGATGTATGAAAATCCTGACCAAGCCTGCTTCAGTGAGGGCATCTCTGGGTCTTCAGGTGCTCCCAGATGCCTATCAGCTGAGCAAACCTTTTAACCTCTATTTTAGTCACTTAAATCAATTTCTTTCTGATACGTAAATTTTATCCTGTTCTTTGGGGAGCGATTTTAATTGAATTTCTCTCCCAGATGTAAAAATGAATTATGTCCCCATTTGCAATGTACCTCAACATCTGTTTTTACTTCATGTAAATTTGTGTTGTTTTCATTTTTTAAGTTAATTATACATCTGCTTATTCTCTCATAGTGTAGGAGTAAAAAAACTTATAATATGTGTTTGTTATTACACTGTATGTAAGCCATGACTTCACCTTTTTTTCTAATTATCTTTTAACATCTTTTGTGACTATTCTAAATGGATAAGAACAGTTTCTGAATACTGAAAAGTCTTATTTATTTAAATGCATTTAAAGGATTATCTTACATATGAAATTCCTGTACAATAGCAAAACTGGGAAACAAAGTATGAATGCTTATGTCAGGGCTTATTAGACTGATACAAACATGCAGAGAAAGGGACAGAGTATGTTCCAGTAATTGGCAGCGTTTAGATCCCCTGAGTTTTATTTATTGATTCTCTGAAAATTAAAAATAGTTGAATAAATAGAATGGAACTCTAATAGCCTATAGTCATACAAAGCAGATAAATGTAATATAGTGAGAGTTCGTAATAGTTCTACAACATGTAACAACTGTGAAGACAATAACAGTTGTGACCAAAGTGGATAGAAAAAGATAAAGACATGCTTGAGAAAGTGCTGAGCAGAAAAAATGGTAGGAGGGAAAAGGAATCTCTTCCACTTACATCACACTCCTATTGGGAACTATTGGGAACTATTTCTTTTTCCAATACAGAATGTCTTTCACGGGGAAATAAACCAATCATTGTCAGTCTATTGATGTCTATTAATAGTAATTTCCTTTTTCTGCTAAATACAAAGTAAGTAGTAAGGTAAGCTATTGGATACTATTTTCAGTCTCAGATATCTGAAGCGTCTTCCCAACTCCTAAAATTTCATGGCCATGTAGAAATATCAAAATGATGAATCTTAGATCTATGTTAGTGAGTTATGGAACTGATTGTTACAGACTTTTCATCTGGTTTGCATGGAAGAGTTTCAACATTTTGACTCATTTCCTATTTGTGTTTTCTCAGAATTTACTTCAGTATAAAATAGAGTTTGTGTTATGCTAACCAGCACTGAAGCTGTATATTAAACCATTTAAATATGATTCCTGTATTACCTCAAAGAATGTTCGTTATCAGCTAAGAGCCTAAATAAAGGTCTCTGTTGCAAGAAAGGACAGGAAAAAGAGATGGATTATAGGAAAAGGAAAAAAAAAAGTAAAACAAGTAAAAGAAGGAAGGAATATAATACAGAGGATATAGGGCATATTTATAATAAACCCAATAGCAATGACACACTAACAAGAAAGCATGTTTACTTGAAATTATAACTAATTTGCTTTGTTTTGCATGAAAATCCTAAAGTAAGTATTAGAAAGCCAGGCTTCCATTCCAATTTTATTGCTCACTAGCTATGTTATCTTTTAACACATCACACACACAATTTAGTTACTGTCTCTTCAGGGGTAATTTTTTTTTTTAAGATTTTATTTATTTGACAGAGAGATCACAAGTGGGCAGAGAGGCAGGCAGAGAGAGAGGAGGAAGCAGGCTCCCTGCTGAGCAGAGAGCCTGATGCAGGGCTCGTTCCCAGAACCCCGGGATCATGACCTGAGCAGAAAGCAGAGGCTTTAACCCACTGAGCCACCCAGGTGCCCCCAGGGGTAAATATTAAGGTTGAATAAATTTAGTAATTTCCAAAGCCAAAGAGTGGTATGGGTTCTGATAAAGTTTTTAATCTACCCATGACAAAGTTAGAAAAGTAAGAAGAATATGGCTTTATTTTTATGAAATAATGAAATTTTGTTTTTTTTTCACTTTTTTTTTCATTTAAACATATAATGCAACCTCACCACCTTCTCCCAACACCCCTCCCCCCACCCCCCTCAGTTTGAAATAATGAAATTTTTAATGAAATAAATGTGTTATATTTAAGAACTTGTCTAATTGTAAAATTCTTTCTTCCACAGTATATTGAGGTTTATATAATTTAGGACTAGGTTAGGCTGCTAGTAACCTACAAGTTAAGTTTTAATATTTAGTAGATATGTAAGTGGAGCTCTCAGCACACAGATGGATACAGGATTTAGTCATAAATTATATGCTTCTAAAAATCACTCCTTACTCCTATTCAGTCTTTTTTGTCCAACCTATACTCTGAAATGGGCCCATCCTCACCAGCTCTTACAGGACTTAAATTTGTATAGATAATTCAGAAATAGAGGGAAAAGTTATTAAGGAATACAGGAACACTATATACTATTTTTTTTCTTAATGTTCATGTGAACCTACTATATGATTTCATGTTTGTTGGTTGGCAGCTTTTTCAGAAATAGATGATTTATAAATTCTAATTAGAGGATGCTGATATTAGCCTAGCTCACTGAGATCCTGAATAGTCTGAATCCTTCTCCTATTCTCAAGAGCACTCCAGAACCCTACCCAAATTCCACAAGTGGTGATAAATAGGTTTTTGACTATTTTATTCCCTGTATTCTACTTACTGTTTTAATAGAAGAGGGAAAATATTCTGGTGAAAATCCCTAAGAATGGAAATAAACTGTCACCAAAGTTCTGCCCCAAGGCATGAAGAAGTAACGTCCTCTCCTTTTTTGTTCTTAAACATAATAGCTAGATATATCGCTACTTAAACCACTCTTTGTGTGAGAATTACTATCTCTCTTCGCCTTTTATCTCATATAACTCACCATTATTCCAACAATTGTTTACTTTGTACCTATTAGTATTAGGCAATATGCTAAACATGAATGAGAAACAATATAGCTTTTCAAGGACCCCAAAAGATTAAGACCTATCCATCTTGTAGCCTTTAGCCATTAGAATTAAGTACTATGGAAACACTCAGCAAGAATGGTTACTGGAAACACACATTGTGCATATTCTCAGATTCCCTCTATCAACTTCTTCTTCCTTTTAATTCCTTACTGCCTATAGGAAACAAATCACCCATTTGCCTCTAGATTTGGATGAAATGTCCTACAGCAGGATACACAATTTGGCTTTTCACCCAGCCTCTGAGAGGCAAGATGATGCAAACTGGAGCGTTAGCTTCCTATGTCCTACTTTGATTAACAAAGTTGCTAGATAAGCTTGCATGCTGAGCAAACATGCTGAGCTGTGGAGGACCAGATTCTTGTGCCTTTCTGCATTTCATATGGAAGCAGAGACAAGCAGGTAAGGTTAGATAGCACCATATTGCTACATTTCCTTACCTTTTTTCCTCTTCATCTTCACCACCTAGCGTTTTACCTCCCCACCTATTAACACTTATTACTTTGCCTCTAGCTCTGTTTCTAGAATATCTGGGACAATAAACATGGTTAACTTTCCTTAAGAATGATCATGGTTTTATGATATAAGAAGCAAACTATATTGTCTAAAAGTCAGATAAGAAAAAGTGCTGTAATGTTAGCATAATTTTTAATCCAAAAAAGTATTCTATTCTTATAAAATCAAAGTGAGCCTATAGTCAAACTGCATATCTAGTAGCGCTCAATTATGGAACAAATCACATTGAGGGCAGTATCCCTTCATATAGTTAAAAGACTGTATTTCACAGTCTCCAGGTTTACAAATTAAGTACAGTATAAAATCTAGCCTCAATCATATTTGCTCAATAAGCCATTAATCCTGATTTGGAGCTACATCTTCTCAGATACATTTTATGAAATGCACTTGATATGGGACACTGACAGCCCTATCTTCAGGCTCTCCTTTTATCCACCTATATTGTTATGTGAAGAATTAAATTTAAAATTATGATGACAAATAATTACAAAAGAAAAAAAAAAGGCTTGTAATCTCATCATGTCATTAAAATTTGATTTAAATATTTTTGTAAGATAATCAAAGAAGTGGAAATAACTTTGGTTATTGAAGACTGTAGCCCCATACTTTAGTAAGAAGAATGAAGCCAAAAGAGATGTTTTCATCAAAACATGATTTCTCAATTCTCCATAAAAGGAAATCTACCAGGGAACCAGGGTGGCTCAGTTGGTTAAGTGTCTGCCTTGGGCTCAGGTCATGATCCCAGGGTCCTGAGATTTAGCCCTGCACTAGTCTCCCTGCTCAGGCAGGAGTCTGTGTGCTCTCTCTCTCTCTCAGTCAAATAAATAAATACAATTTTTTTTAAAAAGGGACATCTACCTCCAATGCTTACCAATACATAAACAGTTGATCACAGAATGTCTGATATAGAACAAATACTAAATTGGACAAATAAACAAATTTTGACAAATCAACAGTTTATAGTCCACTATGTGCAATATTTTTTTTACAAAAAGGACTAGTTTTGTGGCATATCTTACTAATTTCAAAAATTGCAACAATCTTTGATAAAGGTTCTAGTGGTGTCAAATGACAAAACTAACACAATTTACTAAAAAGTTTGATGTTGTTTACTCAAAAGAAAACAATTCATGAATTGGGGGAGTAGAGTACCTCACAAGTACCGAAGCACTCTTCCCAAAGGATTTTGGGTGAGACCAAGTTTTATAGAATGACATAAGAAGAGACAATGCAGAAAGGGCATGATTGGCTAGGAGGTCTGGAATTCCTTATGACTAACAGGTCCTACTTTCTAGGGTAAGCTAGCTAAAGCTGACTTAGAGGACTGTGATTGGTGTATATTAGGTTTCCATGACAGGTGTTTCTGGAAAGTGTAGGTTGACTTAGGGTTAGATGTGTGAGGTAGGCCAGGCCACAATGGTGGCCTCCACTTCGTGGATCCTGATATATGAATTGACTTTATCTGTTTGAGAGACACTCAGACTTCTTTCTGCTATTCCTAGACCAGTAGGTACTGTGAAAGACAATTAAAAGACAATCTTGGAAAAATCGCACCAGACATAATATATCACATATTGCCTAGCTTGGCACAAAGTAAGATAAATATGTACCCCCATGTCCTAATTAGATCAGTGTACTTTGTTCCTCCAAATTTAAGGCTATCTGTAATTTCAGTTATATCAGTTTATCCAGGATAGTTCAGGCTTTCATCAGCCAAACTTAGAGAAAACTAACTATTGAACTTGTCAGGACATAGAGCTTTCTAGTAACTGGAATGGTTTCCACTCCCTTTCTTAGTAACAGGCTTTCTGAAGGTGATGGGGTAATTGGAAGTTTATGTGGTGTTTATAGAGCTAACATACTGCGATCATTTATGGGGAACAATATTCAGAAATAGTTTCTGGATTTTTCAAATTTATAACTTTAGTCGTTCTTAGGCTAGAATATCCTTACTTGTTGCTAGCAGGGAAAGTTGAAAAAATATTAAATAAAATACCTCTAAGATTAGAGCAGGATTTCTAATGAAGAAGAATGATTGGATTACAAATGCATGGGGAGAAGCCTCTGCTGGTGGGTGGTATTTGTATTTTAAGAGACAGCATTTCATGGATCATAGGTTCAAGCAAATACTCATTGTGCTAGACATTAACCGCCACTTAGCAATAGTGATAGAGAAGTAGAAAACATCTGGTTGTGGATAATGATCCAGAGCTTCTCAGCACTCTTGGATGCTAATAGCATGGGGCAAAGGTCATGGTGGAAGGCCATCTGGCATCCTGTGTAAAGAGATGTAGAGATCTTTCTTATCACTGCAAATCACGAGCGTATTTGTAACATGAAGGTAAGAAAATCTAAGGGGTAAATGTTTAATCACCAATTATAAATATCTGATATTAATATGTTTTATTACCATTGTGGCTACTAATAATTAGGTTTGTATCACAAAATACTGAAATATGGCCTGTGTCCTGATAATATACAAATTTGTAAAACTATATTATGAATACAAGACAAGTCATTGCTCATATATTTAGGTTATTCAGGCAGCAGAGCTTTTTGTAAAATTGTAATTTAGAAGAGATTTGCTTTCAGTAAATAATATATTTTCCCTTTATGATTTTTCTTTCTTATCTTCATCATATTTCTACCAAAAATTACTTAGTGAAAAACATATGCTATCATTCATATAAATTTAAATTTTCATTTATTTTTTAACCAAAAAAAAAAAAAATGGAGCATCTATTACGTCTGAGATGGCATGACTGGCTTTGAGAACTCAGCAAAATTAATGCTGTAGTTATAGAAAAAGATTATAGAAATGTTTACAAGACTATTTTGTAGTGTAGTATAATAAATGCTCTAATAGAAACATGCACTGGCCCTTATAGGAGAATAGTCATGGAAAATTTCATTGAAAAAATGTTACCCAAATTCTGGCTTGTGTAAGGAGTAGGCACTGACAAAAATTCTTTGCTTCATCAAATTTTAGTCAGGCTCCTGAACCTTCTCCTAGGCCCATCTATACACTTTCTTCTAAAATACTGTTTTAACAAGCATCCTGATAAGTCAGTTAAGCAAGAATTCCCCTACCCTTGAGACAAATCATGCTTGATTTGTGATTAGAATTTCTCATTCCCTAGCCATAGTATCTGATCATCCCTGGTCTGCCTTCCTAGGAATCCTGTTGGGTGAGCTCAGCAGACTCAGAAGGTACTATCTACAGAGAGACTAAAAAGGTAATATAAATAAGCGGTATTATAAAAATGATTAATATACAACTAGAGGACCTTAAAATTATGTTGCTTTTAGGGGGTGCCTGGATGGCTCAATGAGTTAGGCCTCTGCCTTCGGCTCGGGTCATGATCTCAGGATCCTGGGCCCGAGCCCCAAGTCGGGCTCTCTTCTCAGCAAGGAGCCTACTTTCCTCCCTCTCTGCCTGCCTACTTTTGATCTCTGTCAAATAAATAAATAAAAATTTAAAAAAAATTAAAAAGTTATGTTACTTTTACATATAACATGGAAAACCTGAAATAATATGGCTTCACTTCTTGATAATTTGAAAAATTAGATTAAAATGTATATTTTTAAACCTAATTCTAAATGAAGGGCTAAAGTAACTCTGTTTTGAGGCAGTAGCCATTTTGTTGTTCATATTTAACTATGAGTGACCCAGAGCTTGCATAAATTCCAGACAAGGAGACAGGAATTCCAGGAACAGAATTGGTTACTAAACCACAAACTACCCCCACTTCGTAGATAAGTTAATTAAGACCCAACCGGTCTTGCTACTCCCTGCAACTTTCCCGCCCTGGTACAAACAACTTTCAAAAGATATCCCCTAGACAAAGTAGCCAATCCCCGCTGAACAGCACAGCTTAAGCAACCCCAGCACCAATCATTTTAAAGGTCGCCTATACATGTGATTTTGCCCATGAATACTTTGTGGTTTTTGCCTTTATAAGCCCTGTGAAATTTCAGTTCGGGTCTTCCTCCTAGACTCCACTGTGTTGGTGTGTAGGACGAAGCCCGAGCTGCAGCCCGCCTGAATAAAGCCTTGCTTTTGCATTTCGGAACGTCTGGCTCTCGGTGGTCTTGTTGGTGGTTGTCCTGCGATCTGGGCATAACACTAAACACTCCTATTAAGCAAATATGTTAAATAAATACCATCAATGCCACATCAGAAAGTAAAACCCAAGTAAAAGTGATGTTAAAAAGTAAATAGCAGATAGATGAAAAAAAACAAAGATAATAAAATAACAAAGTACAAACCAAGGTAACAACAATATATTTCAATGTGATAATATATCCTTAATGTGTAAGAAACTGAATTTTCAGATAAAGATAACAAATTAAAAGAGCAAAACATATCCCCATCTAAAATTTAATAAAATCGATATATATGTATGTAAATGCATGTGTGTGTGTGTATATCAACACATGAAACCGTAAAATTAAGAAAGAAGTAAGAAACAGATATGACAAACTTGCAACATCTCTTTCAGAGAAGCTATGACATGCAGGTGGGTTGAAATTCATTCACGTATCACCTAAAACACAGTTTCATCATTTCTTATTTAATTTTCACACAATCATTTACTACTTACTGAATATCTGCAAGCTCTCCAACATTTCCCATTCTCTTCACTGTTAGGCAATCTCTGGGCCTAGTTCTAGGAAATGGGTTGTGAATGAGAGAACATTCATTATATCATTTCTAAACAGAAGCATGTAAAACTCATTATGCAACACCCCTTCCCTTCAGATCTTTTATTCTCTGTTGCATAATTCAAGATCATCATGGATCACATATAGTGAAGCTTGAGCTTCCGTCAATCTGGGTTCTTGATCAGCTGTGATAGACACAAAGCATTAACAAGGTATAAAATTTTGTTGTATTAAACCACTGATTTTGGTGGGTTGCTTGTTATACGATAAAATCTATTTTTTCTGCAAAAGACAGATTAATAAATATTTCATTCTTTGTAGGCTATTCAATTGCTTTCTCAACTACTCAACCTTTCCTTTGTAGCACAAAAGCAGCTATACACAATACATAAACAAATGAGTGGAGCTGCTTTTCAATAAAATTTTATTTACATAAACAAACAGTGGGCCAGATATGGCCTCAGGATATAGTTTGCTGACATCTGATCTCGGTCATGTGGATAATAAACTAACATCTTAATCATGAAATCAATTACTTGCTGGATAGCGGAAATGTAAGGTTTGGTTCTATATGCTTCAAAGTTTAAAATGCTCTATGGAAGTAGTTCACTGATAGATGAATGGATAAAGAAGATGTGGTGTATATACACGCACACACACATACATGCATACATACAGTAAAATATTATTCAGCCACAAAAAAGAATGAAATCTTTCCATGTGCAATGACATGGACGGAGCTAGAGAGTATAATTCTAAGTGAAAATAAGTCAGTTAGAGAAAGAAAAATACCATATCATCTCACTCATATGTCTAATTTAAGAAACAAAACAAACAAGTAAAGGAAAGAGAGAAAGAACCAAAAAACAGACTCCTAACCATAGAGAATAAACTGATAGTTCCCAGGAGGGAGGTGAGTGGGAGGATGGGTGACATAGGTGATGGGGATTAAATACAAATAAAGTATCAGTAGCACTAAGTAGAAGTGCTATCAGGTTCCTAACCAGAAACCTTCACTGAGATGGATCACTTCCAGTCTCAACTGAAAGTTCAGATCATCTTTTATTTCGAGCCCTGGTCATGTCTGGAACTTTCAAGTTATCTGCTTTCCAAAAGCCCTTATTAAGGGATTTTGGACAATCACAGACAGAATATGACAAGATTATTTTCTTACAATTTTAACACTGGGTGATGTAAAGATGATGAGATCAAAGGATTATACTTAGCAGATTCAGTATAGAAAATTTTGCTACTGATATTCTCCACACTTAGGTAATAATACACATCTCTCTCCAGGCCAAATCTAGAGAAGGAAATTTATGAAATATTCAAATGGCTTTATATTTTTTTCTTCCTTCAAAATGTCCTTAGTTTCAGAATTAATAAACTTTTCTTTTATTTCTTAATGGCCTATTAACCTTCTATATGACAACAGTTCATGCCAAAGCCTTAACAGGAGACAGAAAAACCTTCTGTATACAATTTTGTCTTCTCTTCTCCAATATAGTTTAATGATCACTAGCCACCTGTGACTACTTAAAATAATGAAAATCAAAGTAGTTCTCCAGTTGCACTAGTAACATTTTAAGTGTTCAGTAGCCACATGTGACTAACATATAGGATAGGGCAGATACCGAATATTTCTATCAATGTAGAAAGTTCTACTGTAGGGCACCTGGGTGGCTTACTCTGTTAAGTTTCTACCATTGGCCCAGGTCATGATTACAGGGTCCTACGATGGAGCCCTGGATATCCTGCTCAGTGAGTCTGCTTCTGCCTCTCCTTCTGTCCCTCCTCCTGGCTTGCACTTTCTCTCTCTATTTCTTTATCTATCTCACATAAATAAATAAAATCTTTGAAAAAAAAAAGAAATTTCTACTGTATAGTACTGCTATAGATAAAACTCAATAGAATTATCTACACTGAGTAGATATTGCCTTGGTAAGGGGACCCTCTACCTCCTCTGGTGATAAATATTTTAGTTTAAGAAGCTTATTTAAGAGGTGGAAGATTATGAGGGAAAATGATTCAATCAAGAAATTTCATCAGTTTA
The DNA here is from genome assembly GCA_003697995.1 of Taxidea taxus jeffersonii. Taxonomy (NCBI): domain Eukaryota; kingdom Metazoa; phylum Chordata; class Mammalia; order Carnivora; family Mustelidae; genus Taxidea; species Taxidea taxus. The sequence continues at coordinate 62,184 of ML105109.1, read as the reverse complement.
ATATATGCAAATAATGTTATTCCTGACACATAACTGAAGATGCTATAAATTTTTACCTAAACTATAACTATCCTTATAAATGCAATGAAAGGTTTTATAGTGATAGAAAATTGAATAAATAAAATTATTTAAAATATATATTAAGTATATCTTCTTCAATTGGAAGAGAAGGGATATAACAGAGGCTGATAGGCAACCTGGTGGGTAGTGGTAGTGAACCAACACTAGAGTCTGAAAGGAGAAAGTCCCTTCCTATTGAACAGATGCAATCAACAGTTACTGAGCAGCAAGAACAACCTCTAATAGTCAACTTTCTATTCCCCCTTAGCCCTTGATATCCTGAAAGACACACTGGAAATGAGAAAATAAACTTGGAATCATAGTACAGAGCTAATTTTCTATAACAACATATATGAAATAAATGAAGACAAAAGAATTGTGAAATAAGTCAGGAATCAGAAGAGTGGGCCCCAGGGAAAGACATTTGGAAAGTGCCACATGTCCCCAAACATTAACAGTGACATATCTGAAACTTGTTTCAGAACTTGTATGAAACCTGTACGCTTTATTTATTTATTTATTTATTTATTTATTTACTTACTTATTTATTTTTCATAAGCCTGGAGAACAATTGTAACAGCTACTAGGGAGAAGTAGTTTAAATCTGAAAATAAATATTCACAAATGCTGATGACTCTTTCTCCAAGTAAAAGCTTAAAACTCAAAGACAGCTGCCATGTAAAGGAGATACAGATGCAATGTGTGGAGTTGTTTGGGAATGTTAGTAAAATTATACAAAAAATGAACAGAAAATGAACTATAAAGAAGCTGTGCTGTTGCTGTCCTTCCATCTACTTGAGCAGCAAAAGAGTGGCTACAATACCCACATCTCGAATGACATGTTAGAAGAAAGTCACTCAGGGCATAAATGAGGCCGAGAGGTAGTCCAGGAGAATTCACCCTCATTACATACGAATAAATAAAGGACAAACTTAGAGCTACTTGCATCTGACAATCATGGGTAGAACATTATTAAAAAAAAAAAGAAAAGAAAAGAGAGAAGAGAAGAGAAGAGAAGAGAAGAGAAGAGAAGAGAAGAGAAGAGA
>ML105109.1:0-61068 GCA_003697995.1 Taxidea taxus jeffersonii | reverse complement strand
GAAGAGAAGAGAAGAGAAGAGAAGAGAAGAGAAGAGAAGAGAAGAGAGAAGCGAAGGGAAAAGGAAGGGAAGGGAAGGGAAGGAAAACTGCTACAGACAATGGGAAAGAATAAAAAGAAACAAACACATAGAACAAAGAAAAAAATTTTAGAAAAATTGTTTTGCAAGCAGAAATCCCACCAAAATAGATCCTCTTCTGTAATAAATATTTTGTGCCAATGTTGACAATGAAAATAACATCTTATCTATGAGAAAGAGAATCAAAACAATACAAACAATCAAAAGAAGGATATGAAAAGGAAACTAAGAGAAAAAGTAACAGAGAACAAAAGCACAAAAGCAATATCATCAGAAAACCATTGCCTTAATTAGAAACAAAGAACACATACATATACACACAAAACCACAACTGAAAATTTAATAAAGTGTGACATAAGTTGTCAGAGTATGAATGCAGCAGAATGACATGGCCAAAATTTTAAGACCTAGAGAATTATGACCATACAAAGAAATCTAATAACTAAGAGACAAATCAAAATAAGGACATGTTAAGGGGGAAATACAGCATAGAACACAAATGAGCAAGTAGTGAATACTGGATTCCTTTCATACTTAGAACTTATGTGATATAACAGTGGGGATTATAGTTATAAAAAAGATGCAAATAAATCTATAAATAGTAAACATAAAAATAGTAAGATTACTATAATGTGTTGGGGAAAATTGCAATTCCTACTAGCAAAATTATCATAAATTGGATAGAAAGTGTATGAGTTAGGAAGAAGTGTAACTGAATTAATGTTTTATCTTTGGGCATGGGAATAATTGGATAGTTTTAAATACCACTGAGGATGTAATGGTTACCACTTTACAACTCTCAAGTCACTAGTGGAAAAGAGAAAAATGAAATCAACCTAGAAAAAGTATTAGAAACAAAAACAAAAATTTCTATTAATTCAGATGATACAATTAGTACTTACGCTTACATTGGTTAATATAAATTAGATCTACGTATATATTAAAGAAATGTACTCTTCTGTGTTATATTCAAATAAGTTTTTTTTTAATGATTCAGAAAAGTGGATAATAAAAATGAAGACCCTCAATTTACCAAGAAAGAGCTGGCAAAACATGGGATTGATATTAATTTCACACACAGTGGTCAGTCACTCCCCAAACTAAGACCAGTTCTTATCTGAAACTTAGTTTGAGGACCTAGCTTTAGCATAGTGACTTAATGGCTGAAGCAGCAGTTCTGCTTTATTGTTTACTCATTGATATTACTCACTGATAGTACACTTACCCACCAAGGACATGCCTTTAGCTATGTCCTTGACAAAACCCTAACTGTCATACCCTAATTGTCAAAATTAGAGAGTCAGTTAAATAAGAAGATTATCTTTGAAATTGAACAGTACTAAACTGAATATCCATAATCTATCATTTTTCTGTGGGAGCTTCACATTTAAACATGAACATGAATAAATCAATCTTGGCATTGCTGACTAACATAACTAAAATAAATTTTGCAAAACACAAAGTTCAGTATTTAGCATGCAGCAGACAACAAATAAATTTTAGTTCTCATGCTTCATTCCACATCCTTTATTCCTACTGAGTTTCTTCCTTTCTTCTTACTTTCTCTCTCAGAGCTTAATCATACTTCTACTCTTAAAGGAAATCTTGATGCCTCAATTTCTTTTTTCTTCCTGACAGATTTTATGAAGAGAACATTGTCTTCCAACCCTCCCACATCCCTATGCTTTACCCAATTAAATATAAGCTCTACCAGACTCTGTCATCCGTAGACTATGCCATCCCACTAAAAATTCAGTTCTTATTAATACATAGGTGAGTGGGTATAAGGGTATATTGATTTAGATTATTTTAATCCCATGTAAAATAATATTTAAATATAATAATCATTACGTTGCTTAGGTAAAGATTTACAAAATTACTTGCCCATTTAAATATTATTAAGATAAGTGCATTTGCCCTTCCCTTATTTGCTATGACAAAGGATGAGACTTAAAGAAATGTCATGCTTGAAAGACATTATTTCTTAAATATTAGCTAAGGTTATTTTTTTTTTTTTCAGAATTGACATTTCTGGGCAGCTATGTTGTCTTAGGAAGCAATACCATTTGTCGTAAGCTGCAATATATATATACTCTTTTAGTAAGAATCAAAAACTTTTCAAACAGAATGCACATCAGTTAAAGATTAACTTCTAAAGGAAGTTCCTCATCATTTCAAAAAGGAACTGCTATAATGCATAAAAGTTCACAGCACTTTTTATAAGTCTGGAGAGTAAAATGTTCTTTATAATGTGAACCATCTCTCATTTTTTAACATGTAGGTTAGCAGCACAACTTGCACTTGACTGAAAATACAATTTTGCCTTTTAAAATTGTTATGTTTTTTTAAAGAGTGTTAAATTACTGAATTCTTCTCCCCAAATCTTCCCTCATTTGTCTGACATAAAAAAGAATGAAATCAACTGCCAAGTAAGTATATTTTGGATTAACTTAAATTGCAAAATTAGAATATAACAGAATACATGTAAAGGAAATATTTATCTTAGGCTTAGGTTATGTCAGCGTGCATGCAGGATGAAGATACATTCATGAGAGAGTTTGCAACCAAGGGTAACAGGATTAATGAAATCTGGAGACCTGAATTAAGGGGTGGGGGAACCCACCTATTGATTGGAAAAAAACCAAAACCAAACCAAACCAAAACAAAACCCCTTAAATGTGGGTCATAAAAATAGCTCATCTGAAGTTCAAATCTGACCAAACAGCACTTTATATTTTTCTTATACTTGGAGTACTTTTGGAGTACTTTAAAGTAGGGTAAGCATTTGGCCAGTGCGACCAGCAGTGCAAGCCGCAGGGGCAGACTCAGGGAGGGCACAGACCAGAGAGGCTAGGCCTGTATGGTGGAGGAGGCTGGGGCGCCGCTGGCAGATGACTCCCTCGCCTGCGCTAGGCCTTCGCTAAGCCTCCAGCCAAGGCAGGGCTGGGAGAAGAGGAGCTATTCCCCCCTGCTTTCCTCCCTTGCGTGGGGAGTGCACAGCCACCAAGTCCTTCCTGCTGCCCTGGGCTTCCTGCAGGCCTCACAGCACTAGGTGAAGGGGAAGAACAGTAAGGTGGGCATTTTCTAATAAAAATAGCACGAGTTGAATATTAGCTTTAGGAATACTCTTGGCATGCTTGGGAAAAAATTGATTCAATTGATCTAAGACCACGTAAAGGATGGGATATTGATAACATTTAAGAAGCAAGTTACACTGAGCGGTTATGAAATACTGATCTAGATAGTCTCTGGCATACAGATTGTAACGGGAAAGTTCGAAAGTCAGTAGAGTTATTCAGATAACTATTTCATCAATCCAGGCAGAGTAATGAGTTAATAGGCAAGACAATGACAGTGAGAATTGGGAAAAAGTTGATTGAGAAGCATCCTGAAAAACCGCAAACTAAATGTTCCGATTGGCTAGTTGTAGAAAGGACCAGGGAAAATTCAACTTTTTTGGACAATGTCTAACATGAGGGTATGTAATGGTATATAAATAGGGAGGTGAGAAAGAGCCATTCCCTTTGAGGGAGAGGTATTTATCTTGTTTAATGCATGCTGAATTTGAAATGACCTGTGGGCATTTACAAGGGAGTGTCCAGTAAATAGAATGTGAAGAGACTCCAGGACACACATCTGCACTGGCTGAAGAATTCAAGAGAAGGAAATGGTGGCTGAAGAGAAAATGAAAATTTAACAGGTAAAGTAAAAGACTTAGCTATTATTTCAAAGGAAGCAGGGAGAACTTAATCACATACATTGGCATTAGGCCTAGAAAGCCAAAAAGACAATTTGTAGGATTTTTAAATTTGTAGGAAATTGCCAAACTCTTACAAAGTGGCTGCACGATTTTACATTCCCACCACTGATGAATTCCCATTGCTACGTATCCTCCTCTGCATTTGGTGGTGTCAGTGTTTTGCATTTTGGCCCTTCTCATGGGTGTGTAGTGGCATCTCATGGTTTTTCTAAATTGCATTTCCCTGGTGACTTATGATGTGTCTCATCTTTCCATGTTTATTTGCCCTCCGTGTATCTTTTTTGGTGAAGTGTTTGTTCAGGTCTCATGCCCATTTTTTAACTGAGTTGTGTTCTTACTTTTGAGTTTTAAGTGTTCTTTACATTATTTTGGACAACAGTTCTTTATCATCTATGTTGTAAATATTTTCTCAGGGTGTGATTTGTCTTTCATTCTCTTAATGGTGTCTTTGACAGAGTAGAAGTTTTGAATTTCAGTAAAATTCAGCTTCTTGGTTTTTCTTTCATTGAATCATGTTTTCGGTTGCATAGAAAAAGGTTGTTGCCATGCTCTAGATTATCTCCTTTTTTGCTCGCTAGGAATTTTATAGTTTTATATTTTATGTTAACCTCCATAATTCATTTTAAGTTAATATTTATGAAACTTTATTTTTCTTAAAATAAGAATGTGGATGTCCACTTGTTCAGCACTATTTTTGAAGACTATCCTTTCTTCATTGTATTGGCTTTGCTCTTTGCCAAAGATCAGTTGATTGTATTTGTGTGGGTCTGTTTCTGGGAGCTTATCCATTGATCTCTTTTTCCTTTGCCAGTACCACACTGTCTTGATTATAGTTGCTCTTATAGTAAGTCAGAAAGCCAGGCGGTGTCAGTTCTCAGACTTTATTCTACCTCAGTACTGTATTTGCTATTCTGGAACTTTTTCCATATAAGCTTTACATCAGTTTGTTGACATCCACAAAATTATCTGCTGGGATATTGACTGAATTTATACTAAGTTTACAGATGCTACACATTTTTAGCTCCCCTATCCACTTTAATTGAATTTCATATCTTAATTTTGGTATTTAATTGGATTTATTCATCATGAATGCAGAAAAACCACTATAAAATTTTCCATCATTCAAAACAAATTGACATCAAGTTAACTAAGAGTTTGCATAGAAGATACATTTCTCAGGGAATTCATTTCTTCCATCATCATTTGAAAGTTATTTTTCTCATAGGACTAATGCTTAATTGTACCTCTCTCAGATTTCACATTTTTTGGGGGTATATTTATAATATGGCCAAATATTATAAATATTTGTATTTATATTTGGGGTAGATTAAATAATAGCCTTTCAGCAGTATTTATGCCCTAATCCTCAACCCTGTGGGTAAGTTATATACATTGCCAAAGAACTTTGCAAATGTGATTAAGAATCTTGAGATAGTTTGAAGGGGCAGGGGTTGGGAGATTGGGGGAGCCTGGTAGTGGGCACATATTGCATGGTGCACTGGGTGTGGTGTATAAACAATGAATTTTGTTACACTGAAAAGAAATTAAATTAAAAAAAATTGGAAGGAAAAAAAGAAAAGAAAAGAATCTTGAGATAGGGGGTGCCTGGGTGGCTCAGTGGGTTAAAGCCTCTGCCTTCAGCTCAGGTCATGATCCCAGAGTCCTGGGATAGAACTCTGAGTCAGGTGTCAGGCTCTCTGCTCAGCAGGGAGTCTGCTTCCTTCTCTCTCTCTGCCTGCCTCTCTGCCTACTTGTGATCTCTGTCTGTCAAATAAGTAAATAAAAATCTTAAAAAAATAAAAAATAAAATCTTGAGATAGGGAGATTATCCTATGCTATCTAAGTGAAATCAATGTAATCACAAGAATCTTAAAAGAGGGAGGAAGTATGATCACAGATTTGAAAGGTGGCACGATAATGGAAACAGGGAGAAGAGGGATAGAGAGAGAATAAGAATGAAACAAAGGTCAGAGAGAAGAGAAGATGCTATGCTGTTGGGTTTGAAGATAGAGGAAGGGGACATGAACCAGAGAATGCAGGCAGCCTCTAGAGGCAATGATATAATTTAGAACCCAAAGCCTCCATAGCAATGAGCTTGCATCAAGCTTGATTTCAGCCCTTTGAAACAGATTTCTGACTTCCAATCTGCAGAAACGTGAGCTAGTTAATGCTAATAAATTTAAACCATTAAGTTTGTGGCAATTTGTTACAGCAGCCAATGGGAAACCACTATTGGAGTTAATCTTATCTTGTTCAGTTTTCTTCTATTTAAACTGTTCCCACTGGAGTATTTGTATCATGTGTTGTTAACAAATTTTTTGATAAATAATTGGAAGCAAAATCCAGCAACTCCCTCTATATGTGTGTTTGTATGTGCGCATATACATGCATCTGTTTTAATATGCAGTTATGTGTATATACAAATATACATATATGTAGTCCTACATATGTATAGCTACATGCATAACTAGAAAAAGAAATCTGAAATTTCATCAGTCGACGATTCTTTTATTTGAGTATGTTGTGTAACTCAACATTCTAGTATGTCATTTTTCAGTAATCTGGGAAATCTCAGATATTACTTAAATAGAAATTTAATTCTATTTAATTTATTATAAATAAATAATTTATTATAATAAATTTAATTATAATTTGATTATAATTTAATTTTATCATTTTATATTTATTTAATTATAATTAAAATATATTATTTTAAATATATAATTTTATATTTATTTTTATATAAATATAAAATATATTTTATATTTTATAAAATATAAATAAAATATAAATAAAATATATTATATTATATTTATTTAATTATAATTAAATTTAAATAATTTATTATAAATAAATTTATTAATAAATAAATTAAATATAAATTTAATTCTATATGCTTTTAGAATTCTTTTCAGCTTAGTAAAAAATTTTGAACCTAAATCTATGCTTAATCTAATATTCATTTCAATCTGGTGGTTCAATTTAGTATTATATGTACAAAGCATGTTTTAACAAGAAGGCTAAACTGTAAAAATAGGTTGATATATTTCAGTTTGAATTTGAACGGTGAAGTGATTCATTCTAAAATGTCCCTATATTTTTTAACACAGTAAGATAATTTCACTGTAGTTCATAAAATGTAATAAAGCCACATTGAAAATAAAATTATTGAAGAAAGTATCTTTGTTTGATACTTTGTTTGAATTAGTCGATCATAAATAATAGACATAATAGATTTCTGTTCATATTCTTTTTCACTAGGATTTAAAACCTTTAGAAAAATGCATATACACATACACATTTATATATATATATAGTATGTATATTAGTTATTTTTATTTTCTTGTTATAATTTCTAAAAATAATCATATTGAATCTATTTATTTTATTTTATTTATTTTTTATGATCTTATTTATTTATTTGACAGAAAGAGAGATCACAAGTAGGCAGAGAGTCAGGCAGAGAGAAGGGGGGAAGCAGTCTCCCCGCTGAGCAGAGAGCCCGATGCGGGGCTCAATTCCAGGACCCTGAGATCATGACCTGAACTGAAGGCAGTGGCTTAATCCACTGAGCCACCCAGGCGCCCTGAAATCTATTTATTTTAAATTAAGAAGTTTGATAGTATTTTTTCTAATAAATTTTCTGTTTGTAAATTACTTTAGGATAGAATTCCTCTGATATGGGCTTTAGAAATAGAATATTAGACTTGGTAGCTGCAACAAACTTACACCCAACTGTACACAGCTCTACAACAACAATGAAAATTAAAATTATTTTTACCCTTGTTTAGTCATTAAAGAATTCTTGTACAGTATAAAAAATATGCTGATAAGTTGCACCGTTGATCCCAAAGCAAAATTTAATAATATTTGCTCATTAACTGTGTTTACTGAAGGTTTTATTTTTGTTTTGTTTTTTTTTAGATACAGTTTATTACATTAAGGATGTTCCTTTGTTAGACTATATAGTGCATTGCCAAAATATCATTTTTGTTGCTATGAGTACTGGGCCAATGACTAAGTATTGTAATCTTCTGCAGAACATTGCCTTTGGCTAAAGGAAGCTTCCTGGCCTAGAGAAATATGAGATTTTATGCTCCCTTTGGTGATGGATAATGGAATAATACGAAGATTGAAGCCTAACCATCTTGTTTCGAGTAGAAAAACTGATTTTGCTATTTATATTCCAGAAGCTACCTATTAATGACACTAAAATTAACTTTTGCCAAATATCTCATTTTTGCTCAGTCCTTCCCCTAGTCTTTATTTCTGTCTCCCTTACAGTATATTCTGGAAGAATGGATTTTCCAAAAAAAGCATATGCATATGAATCTGTCTCAGGGATTCTAGGTCCTTCTCAGGAAACTGACCTAAGATAACTTTTCTTTCTTACTGTGATTTTGAATTATGAATAGATAGTGGGTATATGTATTTCCTATCCTTATCCATGATGATAATTATATTGTTTTACTTTTTTGTTTAAAGAGGTTAGCAAACACTTTAATTTTTATGTAGGTTTATTTACATCAAAGTGACTGTTGGAAAGAATCAGACAAGGTGCACTGGTATGGAATATTTTACTCATTTTAAATAACTGAAATAATGTGAGATTGTATTGATTTTAAGATGACAAAGAACCTTTTATTTCAGGTATTAAACACTGGTCATTTTTTAGTCCATTTGGGATGCTGTAACAAAATAACCATAGGTTAGGTAGCTTAAAAACAACAGAAATATGTTTTGCACAGTCTTGGAGACTAGTAATTCCAAGATCAGTGTACACATAGCTTGTATATGTTATATATGATGACCTTAGTCATTTAAGTGATATATTTAGTCTGATTTAATATAATTTCTATATTTTTTTATTTATATCTATTATTTTTCTTTTCTATTTAACATTTTAATGTTAAATCTATCATTATCTGTTTTCTGTTTCCTCATCTATTTTATATTGAGCTCTCATTTCTTGCCTTCTTTTGGATGAATTAATTTTATTATTCCATTTTTATCCTCATTACCTTTAGTTACACATTTTCTTATCTTCCTTTAATATTACAATGAAGATTAAAATATTTGCCCCACTTATTCAAATCCAAATAAATTAGGATTTTTTTTGAATCACTTTCAGAATATGCCAGAATTTTAAAGCATTTTAAATGCATTTTCCCTTTTCTGCCTTTTGTTCTACTGCCATATTTTCTTTTAGTCCTCTTGTGTACATTTTAGGGTCGGTAAGGAGGCTGCCTTCAGCTCAGGTCATCATCTCAGTTTCCAGGGATCGAGCCCCATGTCAGTCTCTTTGCTCAAGGAGGGAATCTGTTTTTCTCTCTCCCTCTGTGATCTCTCTCACTCTCACTCTCTTTCAAATAAATAAGTAAAGTATTTAAAAAAATCCTGTGTACATTTTAAACTCCATGACACATTACTATTATGATTTTGTGTAACCGTAATTTGTTTGACATGGTCACCTTAGCTCTTACTTTTTGGTACTATAGTATCTCTTATCTGCTGTGGGGATAATTGTGTTTTGCCCTGAACTCCCTTAATCCTGGTTTAATTGTGATGAATTCTGTTTTTTCCCCCTGATATCTAAACATTTTTACTTGTTAAAGTATATTATTATGTATTGAAATCTACCTTCACTTTTATGTTGCTATATATTTTATCTTATGGTGTTCTTTCTTTATTATTTTTGTTACTGTTGATCCTTAAGTCAGTATCTTTTTTTTTTTTTTCCTCTACTTTATCTTCACATTTTAGAAGTTTTACTCTTATATTAGAGGGTGAGGTTTTCTTTAAATTTGTGCTGCTTGGAATACATATAGTCTCTTGAAATTTTCTTTTGTTTCTTTTCAGCAACATTGGAAAGTTCTCAGGTGTTATCTTTATAGATACTTGTCCCAACCAGTTTATCTTCACTTTATAGGACTCTAAATACCCTGTTGTGGGCTTGTGATCATCTCTGATATAACTTTTATACTATTTAAAAAAATATTTTGCAACTTTTTTCCTCTATATATTTCAGTGTAGGTATTCTTTTTTGACCTACTTTCTAATTCACAATTCTCTCTTCAGCAGTATCTAAGCTATCATCAATTTCTTGTTGGTCACAGGCTTTCCCATAGTGTATTTTTAGTTTCTAGATTTTTTCATTTGGTTATTTTTGTAAATTTAAGCATCCCACTGAGATTATCAGTCTTTTCACTTAATTTTCGAACATATTAGTCATTATATTTAAATGTTAATAGCTCCTGTATTTCTACTTCATTAAATTGACCTGTGTCTATTTTATCTTTCTATGTATGCTGGGAGTTTTAGTGCACTCTTCTGAAAGCCAAATTTTCTTTGCTTGAATGCAAGTTATCTTGTCTAAAAAAATTTAGAACTAAAATTGAACCTCTGTTTAAAGTAACCTGCTGCCTGAAAAGTTTTACTTTATTTCTGGCCTGCCTTATAATAGTGATGTATTATCTTATCCAATCAAAGATTGATCTGTTTTGCAGCTGGACTTTTAGAGAATTTGATATTTATTATTTACTCTTATATCTCAGTGTAGCCTTTTTGGGGTTCTAACTGAAACTCCTAAGTGTTTATTAGGCCTTCCTCCTAGGTCAGCCCTGAACTGTTTTTTGTTTGTTTGTTTGTTTGCTTGTTTTTCCTTTTATCCCTAAGTATTTTTAAATGAAGACTTTCTGAAAGAAACCTCTGCTCAGTTGTCAGCCTCTGTAGCATCTTTCTCCTGTTCAGAATCTCAGACTTAACACACAGAAATATTTTTTTTCCAGCTTTTCTTGGTGGTTTTATCAATAATGTTCATCAGTGAGGATGCCTAGGTGGCTCACTTGGTTAAGTGTCTGCCTTCAGCTTAGGTCAATTCCAGGGTCCTGGGACAGAGTCCTTCTTTGGGTTCCTTGATCAAAGGGGATCCTGCTTCTCCCTCTGCTTGCTACCCCTACTCGTGATCTCTCTCTCTCTCTCTCTCTCTGACAAATGAATAAATAAAATCTTAAAAAATAATGTTGATCAGAAACATGGAAGCCCATTGAGGTCTAAAGTTTCTAGACTGGAAATGTTTGAAATTTGTAAATATTTTTAAATGATGCTAACTGTGAATTAACCAACAACAGTCACCTGGGTGGGTCAGTCAGTTAAGTGCCTGTCTTCAGCTCAGGTCATTATCCCAGGGTCCTGTGATTGAGCCCTGCATTGGGCTCCCTGCTCAATGGAAAATCTGCTTATCCCTCTCCCTGTGCTGTTTCCTTGCTTGTGCTCTTTTGTGCTCTTGCTCTCTCTCTCTGTCAAATAAATAAATTCTTTAAAAAAATAGCTACCAAATTTAAAGATATGAGTTTTAAAAGTTATTTTTAAAGTTTTCATATGTGCAGGCAAATGATTTTAATAAACTATTTTTTTTAAAGATTTTATTTATTTATTTGTCAGAGAGAGAGCAGGAGCGAGCACAGGCAGACAGAGTGGCAGGCAGAGGCAGAGGGAGAAGCAGGCTCCCTGCCGAGCAAGGAGCCCGATGTGGGACTCGATCCCAGGACGCTGGGATCATGACCTGAGCTGAAGGCAGCCGCTTAACCAACTGAGCCACCCAGGCGTCCCTAAACCATTTTTAAATAATACAAAATGTTTGTCTAGGGGAAATTCCAACATACCTCAGACTTAATACAACCCCTAAATTCAGCCATATCCCAAATTACAAGGATAATTACCCTAAAAGAAAACTTTTCTGGCAAAGAACTTACACAGCTGATAAATTAAGAAAAGCATGCTATAGGCACAAAATATTGAAGTTTGGTTTTATGTTCAATAAATATTTAATTAGTATTTTTTTTAAGATTTTATTTATTTATTTGTCAGAGAGAGTGAGCACAGGCAGACAGAATGGCAGGCAGAGGCAGAGGGAGAAGCAGGCTCCCTGCCGAGCAAGGAGCCTGATGTGGGACTCGATCCCAGGACGCTGGGATCATGATCTGAACTGAAGGCAGCTGCTTAACCAACTGAGCCACCCAGGCATCCCTTCAATAAACATTTAAAAAGCATCCCTAAACTTAGGGAATACAAAGTAGCATAAATGGTATTTTATATAATTACTCTAATAATAAAAGTTCCTCATTAGTTAATTTTCTTTGACTAACTCTATTGGAAAAAAAATCTAAACATCTGCTCCACCTTAACTGAGATGGTTTCACAGGTATTATACATTTTGATAGCCTTTCCCTCCACAGTGTTGGGCTTACCATCCAAAGTATTGAAGCATTTTATTTTATTATTTCTTTTTTTTAAATATTTTATTTATTTTTTGACAGAGAGACAGGGAGAGAGGGAACACAAGCGGGGGGAGTGGGAGAAAGGGAGAAGCAGCTTCCCCTCTGAGCAGGAAGGCCAATGGGGAGCTTGATCACGACCTGAGCTGAAGGCAGACGCTTAATGACTGAGCCACCCAGGCACCCCTATTTTATTATTTCTATGATCACGACCTGAGCTGAAGGCAGAGGCTTAATGACTGAGCCACCCAAGAACCCCTATTTTATTATTTCTATGAGATCCAAAGAGTAAGTAAGATTGATGCTTGAAATGGAAGAATTTCATTTAAACTTTAACATATTCAGCTTAATATAGGAGAATTAAAATAAGGACTGGCAATAGGTGTTTTTCATAAACCCTTTGACAATTACAACTTCATCTATTAAATGTCATATAATAACATTCTGATGTAGGACTCTCAGACATTATCTTTCTCACACACACACACACACACACACACGTGCACACACACACACACACACACACATATACACTCTCTCTCATGCAGAACGGGATATTTGGATGTGGAAGTCCAAGGTATATTTTTAGTTGACTTCAGCTACCTTATTGCTTATTCCTCTATGAAAAATCATATCCCTTTTCTTCTACAAAATTTTACTTCCATTTTTTCCTGATAATTGCAAATAGAAGTGACTTAGAAAGCACATGTAAAAAATAATTTTGTCTGCATTTTATTTTTATTTAATTATATTAAGAAATAAGAGAATATTAAAATTATTGTTTTAATTTAAAAAATCATTCCCTTTGTCCTCCAGTGGTTCTATTGGAAGGTCTTTTTGGTTATATACCAATGTCTGAAAAAAGGCATTCATTACTCAGGGTAAGGTATGTTATAAGAACTTTTGTTTTTAGTATTTTAAAGACTTGTATTCAGACAGGAGACTGATCATTTTTGGGTAAATGGTTTCCAGTAGGGGGAGGTACTGTGGGACTAAGGAGCAACAAGTATGAAATGCCAACGTGGACTGGAAGAATGGACTCTCATTTGTGGGCTTGGATTAAAGTTATTTTTCAGAATCAGCCATTGTGATGCATGGTTCTGATTTAGAAAAATACTAATCATGAGAATATGAAATCAAACAAGTAGGTCTTTAATATCCAATACACATGGAACAGAAACTGTGTAGCAGGGCACTCTTTTTATTCCTCTATCATGTCCCAAAGCTCTCTTCTCACTGGTCTGGTTAACTGGAGGGACTTAGAGCACTGAAAATAAAAACATTTACAGTGAATTTTTCTTACAAGTCTTCTTATAATCTAGGGAAAATGACATGAAATCATTAGTTATTTCATAGAAGGATTCCCTTACTTGACTTCTGTGAGTATCCAAAGGGTGACTACTAGAGCAAACCCACACACTCAGCTACACGAGATCTTGTGAACCAAGATCAATCTGCAGAAACAACACAGCCCACCTTCTTAATGAACATGAAAAATTCTTTTCTATTTATGACACAATGTGCAGAAATTACCATGACCCACAGCAGATATAATCCTTGATATTTCTGTTAAGGAGATATTTACTGGATTCTTGTCTCACTTTCATTTTGAGCCTCAGGGAATAAACCGTACCTATGAAGCAGAGTGCAGAGAAACGTAAAAAACATCTCTCCATGGATGAACAGCCTCATCTAAACCAAGATTCACCAGAATCCTTATGACTTTTTATTTCTTCATTTTTAAGTTAACCTGGAAGCATGATGAACATCTTGCAAAAATACCTTATAATCACTATGAAATAGGATAGAGGGAGTTAAGGATTTAAGTTCCTCCAGTCCAGGCAAAGTCCCTAGAGTAAGAGAGGAGAGAGGATTTGCTCTTCACTTACGTTTTGTATTCAATAGTGGGAAGAGAGCATATATAGTTTTTACAAAATATCCAGTAGGTCCAAGCACAAATCCTGGCCCATGGTAGGTATTTATTTGAAAAACAGCTATTTTGATTTTCATTTAAAATAAAAAACAAATTGGAGTGATTTAGAATATACAGGGAATTAACACTATGGAACAGCAAGCAAGCAAGCAAATCCCATGGAGATAGTGGAAATAACAGGCGCTATCAAGAAGGTAGTACAGGCAGAGAGAGGAGCAAATAAAAAAAGGAAGAAACTGATGAAGACTCAAAAAAAGATTAACGTCCCTTGTGAGCACAGCCCCACAGCTGATAGCACAAGTCTGATGTGAGGGCTGGAGGAGTGAGAGCTGCACTTATCACTACCTCCGGTGTACTCATGAGATGTCTGGAGATGAAAGACCAACAGAGGCACTAATTTATCTTTCCTGGAGGTTTCACTTATCATTTAACAAAAGGACAAGCATGTTTTTTTACAAAGATTTTTTTTTATTATTATTATGTTACCTACAGATAGCAAAATAAAGCCACATGCTTTATGGAGCTTTTAATTATAGGTCTTACCATCATTTCTACCTCATGCAACAGTGGTTAGTAATGCAGTATCAGAAATGGCCAAAAGCTAACATGACCATATTTTAAAAAATACATGGGTATTTCCTTAAAATATAAAAATTAACATTGGGACAGTCAATTATTATATAAAAATTCAACATTATTTTAAATTTCTTAAATTCCATGGAAATCTATAATTTTATTATTGATATATTGCTATTTATATATGTAAGAGTTTCATTAAAATTAAATTTCACTGGAGGAAGGTCAAAGCTTTTAACTTCTGCAGACCAAGAAAACCACCAAGAGTTAGAAAAGGAAGTGGGTATGAAACTTAACCTGTCAAGACAAAGTATATTAGAGTTCTTTAGAAAACAAAACCAAAAGTACACACACACACACACACATACACACACACACACGCCCCCACACACCTATGTATATATAATCTTAATCTATGAAACTACTCAATATGTTAAGAACTATTATTATCTCTATTATATAATAGCAATATGACAAAACATATTGTACTTTCTGTTCACTAGAAACTGTTTTAAAGGCTATAAATATTTTTTTAATACTTGCCCCAGAGGGGCAAGACACATTTACAATTAATCTAAGTCCACTTCTAAATAACACAGTAGTGATTCACGGTCATGCAGGCATCTTATCACAGAGGATTTCCGTTTCCTTTCCCCCATCCCTTATGTTGCCTACTTTTTCCTTTGGAACCCTTATCATATTAATCAGAACTATTTTAAATTCCCTGTCTGGTAATTCCAAAATCTGTGTTATGTCTTTGGATTTTTTTTTCTTTCCTCTTAGAATGCCTTGTAAGTTTTAATTGAAAGCCCACATTACCTATCAGGTAATAGGGACTGAGGCAAAAGGCCTAAACTTAGGTGGTTTTAAGTGAATCGTGCTGGTTCCACCATGTTTAATGTTTGCTGCAGTTGTAAGTGCAAGAGGTTTCAACTTCTCTCTCATTCCTGTGTTCTTTGAGTTTCCCTAAAAACTCCTCCAGACTGCCCTGTACTCTTTCAGCTATAAGCCACAGCTACAACGGTCCAGTGGTGGTGATGTGCGGGCCAAGGGAAGCCATCTATAGCCTTCTGATGGAGTCTGTCTTCTGGTGGGCCGGTGTCACTAGGCAGTGGCCTTCCTAGGTGTTTTTACACTTCCCATACCATTTTTGTTTAGACAGGAGAGATAGAAGGAGCTGGAGTTGGGGAAATGTCCTATACCAAGAACATACCAGGCTCTTGGTAATATCTTCTCCCCTTTGATACAGATAGCACACTGGGTATATTTCACATGGTTACTTTTCCCATCCCCTGCCAGAAACATGAGGTCATCTTTCTTGGCTATTCACTCCCTGGTTCCTGGAGGTAAAATCCATGAATATGCGGGGGCCCCCATTAAGACTGTGGCCCAGAAGTTTCTCACTAATCATGCTAGTCCACATTCAGTCTCCAACTGTTAATCAAAATTACTGTTTAAATGTTTCCACCATTTTGTGCTGCCAGTGGCTTCTGCTCCAGGTAAGGGGAACTCAGCTAGGACTTTGGATTCACTTGATTGTCCAGAGTTTGGGGTGATATTTGATCCTGTAACCTCAGTTCTATGATGGGTTCAAGAAAAGTCATTGATTTTCAGTTTGTTCAGTTTTGTTTTTGTTCTTGTAAGGATGGGAATGACCACTTCAACTTCTTTACCTATGGGAACTGAAACCACTACTGTAGCTTTGAATTTGAAATTATTTAAATCATATAACATGAGGTATATGTTTTCTTCTACTTCATGATAGAAGAACTGAGTCACAGAGAAATAAAGTACCTTATACATGGTTTCAGAAGTAGTGTTAGAAATACTATTTGAACCAGATAATATGGCTCCTGAAACTATTCCTTTCATCACTATACCATATTGCCTTTCAGAGCAGGCATCTTGTCCAAGGTTACATAAGTAAAAGATGGAAGCAGGCATCCTGTATCTCTAACCACAACACTGTACTGCATGGGTTCAGATCAGGTTATTGGTCCACATGTCTAGTATGCCTTAGAACATCTAGATGTTTATCATTTTATGTACTTCAACTTAAACAAAATTTCCCCATTTACAAATTCTGTAGAGACACCCAAATTAACATTCTATCTTAATCACCCAACATATATTGGTGACATCTTTCCTGGTAATATCTAGCATGTATTGAGTGCTTACTACATGCTAAGTGATATTCAGTGATTTTTGTACATTAGCTCCGTTAATCCCATAGAGGTACCATGATCTTATTTTAAGACATGAAGGTCCTAGATTATAGAAAGTTTAAATAAATTTCCAAATTTTTATATAAGTTATCTTTTATTTAAAATACATCTTTAATGTTGCATTATTTTTACATGCTTCAGTAATTAACACATGAGACTGTAAAGTCAGTGAGGCTTGAGTTTTAATCACAACTCTGCATTTTACTAATGTGACCTAGTTAACTTAAGAAGCTGATGGACCATAAAAATTTGAGAAAAAAGGGAGCTTGCATGCTTATATTGAAATAGCTCAGGAAAATAAGATTTTAAAATATTTTCCAAATAAATATATTTCCCCAAATGAATTGAGCAAAGTAAAAGCATGATGACTTTAAGCACAGTAAAGTGAATCAAGTTATAGTGCTTTAAAAAATACGTAAATTATAGTATGGTAGAATTTTACTAATGTATACATGTCAGTTGTTACAGAGTTTCTTTTGGCATATCTTGAAGCTCACTGATTCTTTCCTTGGCACTCTCCAGTCTACAGATGAATCCATCAAAGGCATTCTTCTTTCGTTATGGTGTTTTTTATTTCTAGCATTCCCTGATTCTCAGAATTTGTCTCATCGCTTATATCACCCATCTGTTCTTGAGTATGTCCTTTTTCCATTACACCTCTAAACCTATTAATTGCAGTTATTTCAAATTCATATATTGTCAGTGTATAAACATATAATAATTATATGTTGAGAAAAATTTGGTAGTATAGCATAACAAAACCCTGTGAGCTTATGTGGTGGTAATTATATGTCAACATTTTTAGAGTAAATTTTTAGAGAATAATGACAGTTTAGACACATAATTTTAAAATAAAATTTAATACCAAAAGGGCTTACTAGATTATAGAATCACTTCAAAAAGTAAGTTCTGAAGGTCTATAATACTGCTCACATTGTGTTAAATGTTGTCTTTTATGACTTTAATGGTCTATTATTTTATATCTCTAATTCATACAACCCGGGGCACCTGGGTGACTCAGTTATATGGCTGACTCTTAATTTTGCCTCAGGTCATGGATCTCAGAGTCCTGGGATAGATCCTCCTATTTGGCTCCCAGCTCAGCAGGGTGCCTGCCTGAGGATTCTCCCTCTCCATCTTCTTCCCCTTGCTAGTGTGCATGTGTGACTCTCTTGCTCTCAAATAAATAAGTCTTAATTAAAATATTTACGTAACACTGGGGCACCTGGGTGGCTCAGTCAGTTAAGCATCTGCCTTCCCTTGGGTCATGGTCCTGGGATCCAGCCTGGCACATGGGCTCCCTGCTCAGCAGGGAACCTATTTCTCCTTCTCCATCTGCCTGCTGCTCCTCTTGCTTGTGTTCTCTCTCTCCCTCTCTCTCTGTTGAATAAATAAATAAAACCTTTTTAAAAAAAATTTGCACAGGAAACTCTGTTTTTTTCTCCCCTGTATTAGTGTCTTAAGCTCAAATGATGGAAAATTTTATCAAAGCAAATAAATAGCCTTTTTCTTTATATGTAAAACCTTTCATGAATCATCTGAGAGAAGTACTTACTTTTTAAAGATTTTATTTGAGAGAGAAAGAGAGATCACAGGAGGGGGGAGAAGAGCAGGAGGAGGGAGAGGAGCAGAAAGAGAAACAGACTACCTGCTAAGCAGGGAGCCCACCATGAGGCTCCCTCCGAGGATCCCGGGATCATGACCTGAGCGGGAGGCAGACACTCAACTTACTGAGCCACCTAGGTGCTCAACTAAGAGAAGAATTAAAAAAAAAAAAAAGCAGTTACTGGAATTATTCATTCATTATAGTACACATGGTAATATAGGAACAATATCCACGTTTGATTCAGTTATTCAGCATAAAAGGCAAGGTCAGAATTCTCTCCCCTCTCTAGTGGTTGCATACTGGCCCTACCTTACAGATTTTGAGATGAGTGTGATTTGAAACTTGATGCTGTCAATCCATCTCCTTCTGGTGATTCCTCCCCAAAAAGTGTGTGCAAGTTAAATTACTTTGTCAGACTTACCAAGTAGCAGAATTCACAATTTCAGCTTTGTAGTTTCTATAAACATCACAAATAAGTCTACTTCCCATTAAGTATAAAATAAATCTGAATCATTTATACAAAATTAATAACAAAGGACAATGGGGCAGGCCTTCTCTATCCCAGGGATAATTATTTGGATATCTAATATAAAGTAGAATTTTAAAATTACTCCATCTATACATCACATCCCTTCATTTCATAATTAGTACTGTAGACATGCCAAGGCATGCCAACCCAGACACAGCAAAGCTAATTAGCCTTGAGGGATTGAGGCTCCTCAACTAGTTGTAAATTTTTATTCAGCTGGGTGAAAGTCCCCATGAAAGGTCAAATGATGCTGCCATCAAACCAGCACATGGAAAGAGAACCACACAGAATGGTCAAATAGGTCATCAATGATAATAAGTTCAGAGAAGTTGAAGTTCAGGACCAAAATATTGCAGAGTGATGAGTTGCACAATTTCTGAAAAGGCAATTAAATTTGAAGTACATCTAATTAACTGCAAGGGTGAAAAGGAGACACAGAAATATAGAGGAGGAGGAATAAATCATGGGCCTCTAAGAAAAACATTGTTTTCTTCATTAAAATTCTTTTACTTAAATTTTCTTCTGTAGAGTTTTAGGGATGGCAGAAATCACCTAATTAAAAATTCACACATTACCTATTAGTCATTTTTCAATCATATTTTAGATGCCCTTGGAAAAGAAGCTTTTGATAATAATGGCTTCTACCAATTAAAGTAACCCAGAAATTTCTTTGATTTACAGTAAAGAAACTGTACTTGACAATGAAAGTAAAACTACTTGATTTGCAGTCTTTAAAACAACTTCAATCATTCTGTGCTTCCTTTAATGCTACTTTCTATACCTAAATTGGGTATATCTTTATCAGGAGAGCTTGTTAGAAGTAATTTGAGATTATGACTAATCTAAGTGAAAAATACCTATTAGGAAATGTATGATTTGTCTCATTTCCATTACATTCTTATTTGAAAAGGCTTCTGTTTCCTCAGGAAAGTGTAGAAAGACAAATAATTGGGATTATATGTAATAACTAAAAGCTGCACTAATTTTTCAAACACTCCTCAACTTTTAAAAGCTTATAGAATTCACCTAAAATCACAGTGACTGAAAAGGCATTTTTCCCCCAAATGATCAATTTTCCTAACTCATATTCATTCATACTATTGTGAACATTTAGATTACTTTAATCAAAATATTAATAAATTAGAAAAGAAAATGCATTTATACAGTCTTGCAAATGAGCAGTACTTTGAAAGGCTGAAGTTTAAGGGAGCTGTTCCCTTTGCATAATAAAAAAATCAATTAAATTCAATACAATATTCATCAGAATCTACTTGAATTTAAAAAAAAGATTTCAGGATAATTATCCTGAAGTATGAGTAGGATTATAACAGTCAGAAAGAGAAAAGGACATCCCAAGCTAAGGAGAGCAGGGACTTTTTAATGAGGGGGGTGATATAGCAGAAAGTAAGAAACTGAACAACAAAAGACCTCCTTTTAGATCTGGCTTAGCCACCAGTTTGATTTCTGTCATTGAGAACATGCCTTTATTTCTCAAGGATTGAATATTTTTGACATTTCAAAAATAAAAATAAGGCATAAGACCTATTTTTTTGTGTTCTAGATTTTTTATCATGTTTGATTACATAGGTACATTGAAGAGTTAAATTTTGTTGAAGAATGGAATTGATTTAGTGGCATCATGGAAATTAAGGCCAGAGAATTATTATACAGCCATGTTGTGGGGGGTTCATGCATGCCAGCCTGAGTGAATGCATAGTCTTATAAATTAAGTAAAACAAAATTTACTTATTAGCATACTCTCTCAATAGAACCAATATAATTTTTATAATGAGGAACACAAAGTCATAATAGTTCAAGGTGACGCTTTTCATACTTCTGTTGATGTGCTCCTAACATCAAAGCAATATTAGCCTTGGTCCAGAGAAGCCCTCTGAAAATGAAGGTTTGTTTGTTTTTAATGTTTGGGTTTAACTTAAAAAAATTCATGAGACCTTCTACTATGTACAATAATATATTCATAGTTTTGACATGGTAAAATACCCCAGATCTTTGAGTTAAGTTGAACCTCTAGAAATATAACTCATATCCCATTTCACACTTCTGGAGAGGGGTCTATTTAAACAATAAGGGTCTAAATTTTGTGTATGTGTGCATCTTTATATCTCTATGTGTGGCTGTGTCTTTGTATGTGTATGTGTATACTCACACATATATGTGTGAGTATATACACATATATGTATATACCAGTGTTTAATTACAAAATGAAATGAAAAATGTAAAATGAAGAGCTCATAGTCACTTTTATAAACCTTATTATCTTTTTCTAGGTCTCTTTGTTGTAGAGTTATACAAATGTGCTCTGTCTTATTTAATAGACACAGTTTTAAAGCAACCAGTTTTTTTTCTTTGCATTAGCACAAAGCCGAATTATACAAGACACAAATTGATTTAGGGTCACATTTTTAGCAAATGTGCTTTAACCAACAAATTTCTAAGTTTGGCTGTAAATCCAAAGCTTAAATAAAGAAATAGCACAAGCTGAACATTGCCAGATACATTAACAGAAAAGAAACTTACAGCATTTAATCATGAAGGTCGAATTAACTAATCATTTATTGTCTAAGGATTTCAAGGTAGTAGAAAAAGTGAAGAAAATTACTCAAAGTTATATGTATATGTGTATATAATATATAAATATGTGTGTACATATATAAAATATGTATTAAGGGACATTGAAAGGAAGTTTATATAAATAATCATTGTTCCTAAAGTGGGATTTTTCATGAAAGAAACCTTATTTCTAACAAAACTCCACCATGAAACATGTCTTCTCATGTATAAAGGAAATTATTTTTAACATTTATTACATTTTCATCAGATATTAAAATTTTAGATTAAAAAGTTAAATCACTTTATGAACTTTAGCCAGAGAAAAGGAATGATGAAGGACTTATTTAAAAAAAAAAATCTGTTTGGGGTACCTGGGTGGCTCAGTGGGTTAAAGCTTCTGCCTTCGGCTCAGGTCATGATCTTAGGACCCTGGGACTGAGCCCCACATTGGGTTCTCTGCTCAGCAGGGAGTTTGCTTCTCAGGACCCTGGGATTGAGCCCCACATTGGGTTCTCTGCTCAGCAGGGAGTTTGCTTCCTCCTCTTTCTCTGCCTGCCTCTCTGCATACTTGTGATCTCTGTCTGTCAAATAAATAAATAAAATATTTTTTAAAAAATAATCTGTTAATAATCTGAAGACCAGACTTTTTTCTTTTTTCTTTCTTTTTTTTTTTTTTTGAGAGAGAGAGAACACAAGAGAATGTGAGAGTGCATGCATGCACAGGAGCAAGGGGAATGGCAGAGGGAGAGAAAAAGGGAAAAGCAGACTCCTCACTGAGCACAGAACCAGACGGGCCTCATCCCTGGATGCTGAGATGGTGACCTAAGCCGAAATTCAGACCCATAACCGACTGACCATCCAGGTATCCCTTGGCACCAAACTTTTATAATGAACTTCTAATTTGAATTTTAAAGTGTTTCCAGATAGTGTGAGCACCCTCGTGTCTATGGGCATCTAATATAAAATGGCTTTATTATAAAATCAGAATAAGTATTTATTGGACACTTATGTGCTATAGACTATTCTATCATATTGACACATGTTTATCATAAAACTGACCAACTCTCTGAAACGTAATATTATACTCTTTTTCCTGATGAGAAATTAGACCAACATATATAGATAAATTACCTTCATTCACCTACCCCTAAAAGACAGAATTTCAGTTGTCAAGTTTGAATAAAAATTTAAGATTTTCCCCACTATACCTTGCTGCCTCTCAAACTGTAAGAAATATTACTGTTGGGGGAATTATTTTTATGGTCTAAAATACTGAAGTGAAGGTCATGGACTTTGAATGATGGAAATAATCCCAATCATTTGTCTTTGATCTCTGACTGCTTCCAAAGTTCTGCATATTCTACAAATGCCCTTTCACAAATCGTAGTTATCCTGGAATCAGAGCTTTTAACAGGCAAACTTAAGGTTGTCTCTCCAAACTCTAAGTTGAAAGATAGCATCATGCAACTTCAACTGTAAGACTTTCACAGATCTGGTTCCAGTTTTCCCCAGCCATAATTATGAATAAATCACTGGGTGAGGAAATGATGAAAGTTACGAGAGAGGAATGGGAGAGGCAATTAGTCAAATGAACCACTGTAAGTGATACATATTCACATTGATGAATTTGTTTCTTCTCCCTTTATTTTTTTTCTTTAGATTTTTTGTTCCGTTGTTTCTCTGTTGCCTTGAGCATTCCTTATGAGATGAATTTTTCCTACATACAGGGATCTCTATGTTTTATAATGGGTAGTGTTATTATTTCAACAATATTAACTATTAGAAGATCTTAAATGAAAATATTTTTTCTGGATATCTATGCAATTTCTTCCATAGAAAAAGATTTGTGTAAAAACAGTAAGACAATATGTGTTCTCTAAAGCTAGTAATGCATTAAGCTTTTTTTTTAAGTTCTAGAAAATTTTATTTTTAGTTCATGAAAAATGTATGATATATATTGACCAGCTAACACAGACTCTAAAATGGAAAGAAAAGTTGCTTTCTGTATTTCAGAGAAACTCTTATAAAAATATTTTCCCCATCTCTAATTAGATATCATTTTCTACCTAGGTCATAAAAAAAATGGGTACATGATAACAATTTATTTTTTTAATTTTTAATTTTTTAATTTTTAATATTTTATGTATTTATTTGACAGAGATCACAAGTAGGCAGAGAGACAGGCAGAGAGAGAGAGAGAAGGAAGCAGGTTCCCTGCTGAGCAGAGAGCCCTATGTGGGGCTCCATCCCAGGACCCTGGGATCATGAACAGAGCCGAAGGCAGAGGCTTTAACCCACTGAACCACCCAGGTGCCCCCATGATAACAATTTCAAAAAAAGAAAAAGAACATTGTAAACTAAATTATCTGTCCAATAAAGGAGTTAAGTGAGAAGAATAGCTGTGTTTTCCATTTTCACTAATCATTTTAATTTCTTCCTTACTTGCATCACCTGGGTTCTCACATCTACATTGGTATTCAACTTACTGTAATATCACAGGTCATACAGCCTCTGGAAAAAATCTACTGTACACTCATATGCCTTATAAATCATCCAAAATAATTCTTTTGAAATGGAACCATGATCTTATTTAAGTCCCACTAGACTATTAACTTCATTAGAACAAAGACCATGTCTATCTTACGAAGCAATGTATACCGAAATCATGTAGCAGCCTTTTCTTCTTCAAAACTTTCCAATGATTTTCTATCCCCATCAAACAAAACTTCTTAATATAAATTATAAACCCTTCATCTGCATATGTATCTTTAGCCTCATTTCTATCCCTTCTCTCTTACTGTCCGCATACATTTGCAATTTGAATCCCATACATATTATTTTCTAAATTTCTCAACAAAGTCAAGCTCTCCCTTTCCTCTAGGTTTTCATGTATGCTGTTATCACCTGGCCAACCCCTCATTTATTATTTTTTTAAGATATTAGTTGAACTATTAGTTTCTCTGTGTTTCCTTCCCTAGCACTGTAAATAAAATCCAATCTTACTTACGTTCTCAAGTGAAAGAAAAAGTTAAAACTAAATATTATACTTGAAATTTTCTTAATTGCCAGAATCAATGGTAACACTGTTTTGTATAAAATAACTTTAAATCTTAATTTACACACATATTCAACTGTAGAAGAGAAAACTATTTTGTGTCAGGATGGGAGAATCAACTTTGATTTTAGAAACAATATCTGTAAGTCTTTTAGTTAGAAATTGAAGATGCTCTAAGGGATTTGTTTTTTCTTTTTTTCTTTTCTTTTTTCTTCCAGTTAAGATGCAAAGTGACTTGTTGAGGTGCAGGAGGGAGAAGTGAGGAGAAATCAGATCTGAGAGGAGTGCTGATTTAAAATAGTGATTTCAGGTGATGGGGAAATAAACTGAACAAAGGTATTTGGCAGCTTTAAGACAAGTTATGAGTTTGGGAGCTATAAATTTATATCAAAACCATTTATCCCAGTTTTATAATTATCTTCTTTATAGACATTTAAAAAGTTTGATATATCCTTTAGGTATAATTTTCATGGACAAACACGGTAAAGAGAATAAAGACCAAGAGGTTTAAAGTAATTACAGGAGAATAGGGAGGAAACCCATGGAATCTAAACTTTAAGGGTTGTCTGAAAATTAACAGAAATTTAGGAATATTAGAGATCCATGAAGTTTGCAAGTTACTGTATTTAAGAAGTAAGCTGGACAAAATGAGGAGAATACAGAGTATTAGGAGGTCTAACTTACTTGAAAGCAGAGCATAGCATATTCCGGTGAATGTCAATTATGCTATGGGAAATGGTTGCTGGAGTGGAATAGAGGGGATATTGTAGATGATGAGGTCAGTGAACAGAGATAAAAGTATTACATGGGCCAAAACAATTGCATGGCTCATGATTCCCCTCAGCAAATGAGGAGACATAATATTGATAATTATAAAACACATTTGAAATGAGAAGACTGGTAGGCAAATGTTAGTGAAGCCGTTTGAGGTATATGTGCATGTGCATATTTGTTGTTCATTAGTTCACTTGTTTATAAGGTAGAAGAGACTTGGCAATGGGTCTCAGAGTGAGAAAGGCATGAGAATCCCACTTTGAGACAGTGGAATGCGTAGAATGTTAAAAAAAAAATCAATCATTACTTAAAAGGAGAATGGAGCTTTCTCTGTAACATTAAGAATGGGAGAAGGAGGAAATAATCATTGAAGAAATTAAAGATTAATGCATTTTTGGTAAGGGAGCAGGACTTTCAGAAAGCAACAAGAAAAATCATGAGGAGAGAACACAAAGGACTGGAAGGAGTCATTAGGGCAACTGATGTAGAGAATCTCAAGGGGACAAGTGTACCATGAAAACAGGGAGCTGAATCATGGTTCTGTCTCTTGGAGGACATTGCTAGGTTTCTCCTTCAGAAAGAACTGTGAAACTCACTGTGCTTACATTTTATCATTTGGCCGGTTTCCATAGTTCCTCAATACAGTTTTCTACTTACTTGCTTTTGGAGGCTACAAACAGAAATCTATTAATACTTAACCTTAAACTACACAATACTTAAGCCTTCTTCTTCTAATGGAAGAAGTTTTCCACTGAAAATAAGATTATTCCATACTGGCAAAACATATTTATTTTGGGGAATTCACAACCTAATACTCTATGAAGTACACATGGTCTATTAACCTGCTTTTTAAAGACTCACCCCAAGAATAACACAATTTAAATGCAGGATAAGCTCCCACATCTCTGCAGAAAAGTTACTAAATCCCCTCCATAGAGGAATCAATGAGCCCCTCAGATACTTTTGTAAAGTAAGAAAGCTATTGAGATACTAAGGTAGTAGTATGAGAAACAGAACAGTTTATACTTTTCATAAATTTGTTTTAGATTCTTCAACACTGACTGCAAGTTCTACTAAAAATATTTTCACCACTGCTATGAAATTCTGAGGACCTTGGACACTTTACCTCCATTTGATCGTTTGCACTTTATTGATGCTATGTGTTTTCATTTCAGAAATGGTTTTAAACAAATAAGCACCATCACCACTGCTATCTTTTACTATGGTCTCTGAGACCTTGATCTGGACTTCTGCTAATTTTCCACTGTATTTCTCTCTCTTCTTCTATATTCTACTCCAACCACCAAAGGACACTTACTTATTGGCTCATGCAAAGCATGCTTCTGTCTCAGGTCCTTTGCCTTGATTCTTCTACTGAAGATTCTGTTCTGTTAGACACCTATGTGTCTCATGCTATCATTTCTTTCTGGCCCTTACTCCAGTATCCCTTCAGCAGCAAGGCTTTTCCTGAAAACCCTCTATGTTATACCAGTCTTCCTGCACTTCATCCTAATCTCTGTTCTCCATGCCCAGTGTTATTTTTCTTTTTTTTTTTTTTTTTTAAAGATTTTATTTATTTATTAGTTAGAGAGAGAGTGAGCACAGGCAGAGAGGCAGAGGGAGAAGCAGGCTCCCCGCCGAGCAAGGAGCCCGATGCGGGACTCGGTCCCAGGACGCTGGGATCATGACCCGAGCCGAAGGCAGCCGCTTAACCAACTGAGCCACCCAGGTGTCCCCAGTGTTATTTTTCTTAACAGCACATTTTGCCATCTGACAATGGCAGATGATATATTTATGGGTTTACTTGTTTATTGCCCATCTTTCAGTTATAGATGCTAAGCACCAGGATGACAGAGACATTGTTTCTCTTGCTCTTATACCACAGTGCCAAGAATGTGGAAATCATTAAATTTCTTGAATGAATCCGTTTGTTAGTGTTAAGATAATTATGGGTTTATCAAGGTTCTCTATTAATCTGTAGAAGCAGAGAAGATTCTGTCATCTGCAGCTAAGAACCTTGAAAGATAGAGAAGCATTCTTAAATCCTTGTCCTGATAATGCACTTTCATGAGGGTGATTCTCAGTTTCTTAGATGTGGTTTACGTTTGTACAGTTATGTAATTTGACTGTCTTTCTATGTTAGAATCATAGGAATCCAAATCAGTATCTTTATTAATGAAAGTTACCATTCTTTCTTTTTTAATTAACATATAATGCATTATTTGTTTCAAGGGTACAGGTTTGTGAATCATCAATCTTACACAATTCACAGCACTCATCATCATACCCTCCCCAATGTCCATCACCCAGACACCCTATTGACCTCCCCCACAAAGAAGCCCTAAGTTGTTTCCTGAGATTAAAAATCTCTTATGGTTCGTTTTCCTTCTTGGTCCCATCTTGTTTCATTTTCCATCCCTTCCTGCAATGAACACCTGCCTTGCCTCTCAAATCCCTCATATCAGAGAGATCGTATGATAATTGTCTTTCTCTGATTGACTTATTTCGCTTAGCATAATGCGCTCTAGTTCCATCCATGTCATTGCAAATGGCAAGATTTCGTGGTTTTGATGGCTGCATAGTATTCCATTGTGTGTGTGTATATATATCCCATTGTGTGTGTGTGTGTGACATCTTTTTTTAAAAGATTTTATTTATTTATTTGACAGAGAAATACACAGTGAGAGAGGGAAAACAAGCAGCGGGAGTGGGAGAAGGAGTAGCAGGCTTCCTGCTGAGCAAGGAGCCCGATGAGGGGCTCGATCCCAGGACCCTGAGATCATGATCTGAACCGAAGGCAGACACTTAATGATTGAACACCCAGGTGTCCTTATACCATATCTTCTTTACCCATTCATCTGTTGATGGGCATCTAGGTTCTTTCCGTAGTTTGGCTATTGTGGACATTGCTGGTAAAAACATTCAGGTGTATGTGCCCCTTTGGATCACTACATTTGTATCTTTAGGGTAAATACCCAGTAGTGTGATTTCTGGGTCATAGGGTAGCTCTATTTTCAACTTTTTGAGGAACCTCCATACTGTTTTCCAGAGTGGCTATACCAGCTTGCATTCCCACCAACTGTGTAAGAGGGTTCCCCTTTCTCCACATCCTTGCCAATACCTGGTATTTCCTGACTTGTTAACTTTAGCCATTCTGACTGGTGTGAGGTGGTATCCCATTGTGGTTTTGATTTGTATTTCCCTGATGCTGAGTGATACTGAACACTTTTTCATGTGTCTGTTGGCCATTTGGATGTCTTCTTTGCAGAAATCTCTTTCT
Organism: Taxidea taxus jeffersonii; assembly: GCA_003697995.1. Classification (NCBI taxonomy): domain Eukaryota; kingdom Metazoa; phylum Chordata; class Mammalia; order Carnivora; family Mustelidae; genus Taxidea; species Taxidea taxus. Next base: position 32,405 of record ML105109.1, on the reverse strand, counting down.
TTGCTAGGTCTTAGCATCCACGGCGTTCGGACCTGAGGATTTATGAAAATATATTTATGGAATCTTTAACATTTCAAATAATTATAGTTTAACCTTTCAAAGAATTTCCCATCTTCCTCCACTCTGGAACTGCTTGCCTTTATTAACTTGAAACTCTTTTTCCCAACCTTAGCTATCTGTAGATACAAATTACCTTGTAATTGCTTTGCTTGTTGCCCAAGTTGTTTTCTTTCTGTCCACCTAATTTTTAAGGCAGTCCTGACGTTTATATTTCTTGTAACTTTATTTATTATTTCCACAAATATATTTCTTAAATAATTATTTTTATGGTACTGTGCATACTAAATAGCAGTCCACTTTTAATTACATCTAGAGCTTCTTTTCCTTCATTCGGCCTAATATTTCAATATGACAACTTTTAATTCTACTTGAAAGGCTCCATTTCAAATTTAGCTTACAAGTTAAATTCTGTATTCGACACAAATTATCCTCTTCACTGTCTGTATCCTTGATGCAAAGAACATAGTAAGAGCTCAAATACATTTACCAAACTAATGAGTTTTTCTTCTCTCACCTTAATTTTTATTAATTTTAAAAAGAATGAATTCAGGGCACGTGGGTGGTTCAGTAAGTAAGCATCTGACTCTTGATTTCAGCTTGGGTCATGATCTCAGTGGGACCAAGCCCAACTTGGGCTCCTCACTCAGCGGGTTGTTTTCTGGGAAGTCTCTGCTCTCTTCCCTCTGCCCCTGCCTGCCCCTATCCCCGACCTAACTTAAGCTTGCTCTCTATCTCAAATTAATAAATCTTTAAGAAAACCACATCAAATAATTACCAACTATGTACAGGTATAACTATGAGCATTAAGTTTAAAATGATTAAGAATAGAAAGATATATTTCTATATTCATGGAACTCCGTATAACTGTGAAGCAAAACTTTTTAAAGTATCAGATATAAAATAAGTGCTACAAAGCAACAAATGTCATGCTATAAGAGACTATCATAGAGAAATACAAATTAGTCTAAAGGTTCAGAGAAGGCTTTTCTGAGAAAATGAAGGTTAAGTACAGCTTATCTAAGTTAAGAAAGGGAAGGGGAATATTTCAGGAAATCATTGTACAAAGTCCCAGTGGAGGTTGGGACCTATGGGATAGGAGGAATGAAATATCAGTAGAACAATAGTTTAGAACAAGGGAAAACAGTGAAAGAGGAGTCTAGATAGGTTAGCAAAATTCACATCAAGCAAGGCTTTGTAGGAGATAGGAAGTTTTGTTCTCATTTTAAGAACAAACAAGAGAAAGTTGTTGAAGAAGTTTAAACATGGGTGGGACATATTTAGAAATGTTTGAAAAGGAAAGTGGGGGCACCTGGGTGGCTTGGTGGTTGGGGTGTCTGCCTTCAGCTCAGGTCATGATCCCAGAGTCCTGGGATCAAGCCCCTCAAGCTGCTCCCTCTCTCTCTGCCTGCTATTCCCCCTGCTTGTGCACTCTCTCTGTCAAATAAATAAATAAATAAAATTTAAAAAAAGAGAAAGAAAGAAAAGGACACAGTAATGGGTACTGTGGAGAGCAGATTAAAAGGTTAAGAGTTAATACTTGGAAAACGGGAAATATTTGCACTAGTACAAAATGTAACTGAGTTTCTGAGATTAAATTTATGAAATCCTGATTACCATGTTGTTGCCTCTAGACTAAGAACATTTTGGTTGAATTGTAGAATTTATTTATGAAATAGTCTCATTACTTCCATTTATTTTATTGTAACTATAAGTAGAAATCTCTGCTTTAAGAATTAATCTTTATATTCCTTTGGATTAATTAATGAAGCATTTATATTAACTTGGTATTTTGGATGCTTACCTTAGTACTCATATATCCTTGAGTTAATATGTCATTTTAACATCTGAAATACATTTCAAAACTTAAACTATAGTTTATGCAATTAAAGGTATAGGTATAGTTTTCAAAGTTTCAAATATCATATAGATGTGTTCCCACTAATAGTGTATGTAAAAAAGACAAATGAATAAAATGAGGAAGCTTAGAGGTGTAATTTTAAAAATATATTTTTATATTTTATTTAGTAGTTCTGAGTGAGGTTGGACTTGAAATATGTGTTAACATACTAAATTTACAGCTACTAGTGACTAGACATAAAAAATCAGACTTCCTTCATTTATGCCAAGTGTATTTTGAATTTTTAAACTTTATTCCATATCCATGTATTTTTATATAGGAGACTTCATGGGTCTTTGAATTCAGCATATACTATATTTAAGGATCATTCAAGGTAAAACTTTGAATCAGATTTTAAAGGACATAAATCTTGTGGCTAAAAGAGAAAAGAAAAAGAAAAAAACTGTCCTAGTTTCCTGACCCCAAGTCTACTTGAGAGTTTAACACCTTGAAGCTGTCCCTTTCTTTCTTTGAGCTCCCCAGTATTGTTACTGTCAGCCAGGCCACCTTGCTTCTGTTTCTCACATCCTTAAAAATGGACCAATGCCTTTCTTTAAATACTGGTACCAATGATCAGATCAGTTACCCTTCAGTTCCAGGCATCAGAGACTATGCTTTATTTATAAAATAGTTTTAGTGGGATATTACATAAATTACAGTCTCCAGGGTGACAATAAAACCTGGCCAAAAGAGCAAGAAAAAATTCCCAGCACACAATTGACCTTTTCTAGTAAAGACACAAACTGCCATTGCACTCAGCCTTTGCTACCCAACATCCCCCTCCTGCTCCCATAATACTGATGAGGAATTTATTTAAGTTACTTATTTTTTATTTCTGCTCTGTAAAATAGTTTCTTTTCAGAAATAACTTGCTTTATCATGCTTCTTTAGCTGAGCATAATTCCAGACCTCAGATTTCTATATAAACTACTATTCAACTGTCTTACTAGTTCTAGTAGCTTTTGATGCTGTGTTTTTCTATGTAGATGAATATATCCTTTGCAAATGACATTTAAATCTAATCCCTGTCAATCTTTAAACTCTTGATTCCTTTCTTTCCTTCTCTTCTTCCTTCACTCTCTCTCCATCTCTCTCTCTCTTTTTAATGTGTTCAGTTAGCCAGCATATAATACATCATTAGTTTTTGATGTAGTGTTCAATGATTCATTAGTCTGTCTCTCTTCCTGCCACCCTCCCTTCCTTCCATTATTCTTATACTGTAACCAGGACATTAAGTACTATGTTAAAGAGTGGCTGTGCTAATGAGAATACCTGTTTTCATCTTGTTCTTAAATGTGTCTCTATAGGTATTTGGTACATAACTTTTGCCATTTTAGAAAAATTTCCTTCATATTGATTTTTTTTAAAGTGTTGACCTTTATCAAATGCTTTGCTAACATGTATGATATCTACTCTTTCTTCTTTGGTCCATTAATGTGAGTTATTAGGCTATTTTATGTGGAATCAGCAAAGACTTTGGGGGACAAATCTTACAGGATTATGATGCATTAATTTTAGTAAACTGTAGGATTCACTAACATTTTATCTAGGGGTTTTTCATCAATTTGTAAATGAAACAGATCTATAATTTTCTTTTTTGTATTCTCTTTATCTAATTTAAAATTTATACTAAGTACATAAAATAAATGGTCACCTTTAGCTATTTCTATTTTTATTCAAAAATAAAAAAATACTCACTTTGGACATTTATAGAATTTGTTTTTTGTCTTTGGCTAGCTTAAATTTCAATGTAACATGTAGAAATAGATTTCCTTTAACTAGGGAGTTTGGCATCCTATAAACTATTCCACTATGAGATTTTAAACTTTGTAAGTTTTATAAGTTTACTACTTCATCAAACATTTGCTCTCACTTTGGTATTCTAGGTCTAAACATGGGTAATTCTACCTTTCCCCCTATTTAATATTTATCTCATCTTTCTCATTGATGATCTAGAAAATTACATTCAGAAATTTACCGGCATTTACTCTTCCTTTAGCTGTTTCTAACTAGCATTTTATCTTATACACTGTAAGTAAAATTTCTACTTTTTTATCTTTGGAGGTTTTTTTAAAAATTTTTAAGATTTTATTTATGTATTTCAGAGAGAGAGAGAGAGAGAGCATGAGAGGGGAGAAGGTCAGAGGGAGAAGCAGGTTCCCCATGGAGCTGGGAGCCCGATGCGGGACTCAATCCTGGGACTCTGGGATCATGACCTGAGCTGAAGGCAGTTGCTTAACCAACTGAGCCACCCAGGTGCCCATCTTTGGGGTTTTTTAATTGCTAATATTCTTCCATAATAAACTTCCATAAAGTTCATCAGTTATTTTAAGTTCTTAACCATCTGTTTAAAAATTTAACATCATGTATTACGTTTGTTATTTTTCTTTATAATAGGTTGACTTCTCAGATAAGATAATTTTGTCTTGTGAGTTTATATCCCTCCAGTGGTATCATCCACACTTTTTGGTAAGTGTATTACAGGAGGCAGTCTTAGTTGTGTCTTTTTTCATGAACTAAGGGACATATAGGGAATAAGAGCCAGGCTCAAGAATCTTCAGGAGCCTCCAACTTTTTAGTCAATATCATCTCTTGCAATTCCACCTGACTACTCTTCTGGTCCTGGAATTCTCTTTATCCTGAATTACATAGGGTCTAGGTTAAGTTTCTGCATCGAGGAGACCCCAAATTAAAAAAAAAAAAAAATATATATATATATATATATATACTGTATAAATATATATATTCATATATATATGAATTCATATTATATATATATAATATGAATTTTATTCCAGTCCAAAGGGGAGTTATCTAGAGCTAGAGAATATTTCTTCACCACCAAGTCATTGAAAGACTAAGAATAAAAGGTGGTCCTGGGTCAAAGGTGTGTATTCTCCTTTCTATGTCAGCAGGAAAGGGGGTAATTGGAAGGAGAGGAAATTTTACTTTCTAAAAAGATATAATCTAGAAGTTGTAACCACCATTTCCACAGATTCCACTGACCAGCATTGTATCGTATGGCCACATATGATAGTCTGATTTGGGGGAAAATTTTAGCATTTCGTATTGAAGTTTTCAAGGCCTGAGGATAGGATTAAGTTCAGTATTGTATGATAGAATGACAGTAAGGGCAAAGGAAAGATTATACCTCAATGGATAACATAGCCATATTGTTAACAATATTGTAATTTTTAGACTTCAATAATTATGTTCATTTTAAGCAAGCACACTAAAGACAATTGCTCTGCTTTACCTTTGATACAGTATATTTTTTTCATCTCCATCTGCCTGATGGAGTTTGTACAAACTTCAAAGAACTATCTTTACTCAAGCTTATCATAGTTTTATCTTTTAAAACATTAAGTAATTCCCCATAATCGAGTCTCAGTTTGAAGTGTTAAGTCTCTGGTGGCTGAGGGAAGCCTGTAGCTCTAGTCAGAAATGGAACTATGAAACCAGAAGTCATGAGCTTATTTTAGTGTGTATGTATGTGTTTGTTTAACTTATCCACTTCCAAGTTAAATAATTTAGTCTACTTTGAATATTTCCCCAGGTCTTCCTGAATAGTCAAATAATCAGAAAAAGGCAGATCAAGGTATTCTTACTCCATTGTGCATTTTGCTTTTCTCTTGACATGTCCTTTCCTGTGGATCCTAGGTTGAATTGGTGCTGAAAATACATAGATTTGTAGACATAACTGCTCCATACGGATTTAAATCACCACAGGTTCTTTGTCTCTGATTATTTTGGTTTTGGGGCAGAAATCCATAATTGCCTTCTAATATTTATCCTTCCCCTGTGTAATAAAAGAACTGAGCATGGCTAGAGGCTGCAATTCCCAGCCCCTTATGCCCCGTATTGGGAACATATGTATTTACTCACCAGTGGGATAGCAGAAGTGATTTTCACTTTTAGGTCATACAGTCAGAGGAATGTATGTGTGCTTCCCCAAGTTTTCTTCTCTACCTAGTGACCTGGAGATGGTGCAAAAATAGTTGCCTAATAAATAGATACCTTGAACATAGAGATAGTAGTCTTCCTACCAACTCTGGACCTACTATTTCTGTTCTTTTATATGAAAGATGAATACATTTCTGTATTGTTTTTGCTACATTTTGGGGTGACTTTGTTAGAGTTACTTGTGTAAACACTAATATAGTCTCAAAGTTAAGGCAGATATCCTTAATGTTGGAACGATGCTTAAACTTGATATCACCCAATGGATTATTTTACAATTGTTCCTTTTAATCTCATCCTTGCCTTTTACTGCATTCCTTCAGAAAATAGATACTCAGGCACACAGAACAAGGCAGAAATTTTGTTGCTCTGATAACAGGTATCAAACCAGCTAAGTCTGAAACAATAATTTTCATAATTTGGCATGGTGTTGAAATTACAAAGAAAAAATGATCAGCAGATAAAAGAAACACAAGGTGAGAGAATAAGCGGTTTTCCACAGCATTATCTTGGGAAATGATGTAATCATTATGGACAGGAGCTCTTCTTAAACTAGTTGTTTATTTCTTCACTCTTATTTTCATGACACATAATATAAATGGGCATGGAGGGAACAAGAAACATTTATAGACATGTACCATATCACAGTTAAAAGAAATCATTACTTTGTGTTGATATACTAACAAAAATATGTCAAAAATTGGACAGAAATCAAATAATTATACAATTTAAAACTAATGTTTACATATTCAGAGACAAAAAACTAACTTGAACATATTTAGTTAAAGAGAAAGAGCACCTATAAAAGGGATTATAAAATCAATTATGGTTTTCAAGTCCTGTGGGGGTAGTGAAATTATTTTCTGAATGTATGTAATAAATGAGTATATGTGTGGGGTGCCTGGGTGGCTCAGTGTGAAAAAGCCTCTGCCTTTGTTCGGCTCAGGTCATAATCCCAGGGCCCCGCATCAGCTCTCTGCTCAACAGGGGGCCTGCTTCCTCCTCTCTCTGCCTGCCTCTCTGCCTACTTGTGATCTCTGTCAAATAAAAATAAAATCTTTTAAAAAATGAGTATATGTGTGTGGCTCAAAATGTGTCTAACTACCACCTTACCCATGGGAAAGCTGGGGAAAGTAATTGATTATATCAATATATTAAAAAAAAAATTCCTTTTGAAAAGGATATCCAGTCTTCTTTTCAAGGGACTATAAAAAAGAAAGCAATTAAGACAAGTTTCCTGATTAAGAAACTAGGAATTTAATTTAGCAAAAGCCTTTAGTAAACAAGTCTTATAAAGGGAGAATTAACAAGTGATACATACAAGTTCAAATATGATAAACTTGAAATTTATTTTAATTCAGAGATCAGAGAAAGATCCGGAGATAAGAGGAATTTTGCTTTCAGTTTTAAATATGAGGAGGATCTGAACTCTGGGAGAGTAGAAGAAAAGATAATTCCAGGTAAAAGGAATATAATAGAAGATAGTGTCAAAATAAAAAAAAAAATCAGGGGCACCTGGGTGGCTCAGTAGGTTAAAACCTCTGTCTTTGGTTCAGGTCATGATCCCAGGGTCCTGGGATCAAGCCCTGCATCGGGCTCTCTGTTCACTGGGGAGCCTGCTTCCTTCTCTCTCTCTGCCTGCCTCTCCACCTACTTGTGATCTCTTTCTGTCAAGTAAGTAAATAACATCTTTAATAAAAAATAAATAAATAAATAAATAAATAAAAATTAAAAAAAATCAGACCTATGTAAGGAGAGACTTATTAAAAAAAAAAAAAAAACTATTGCAATAGGAAGAACCATAAGATCTGCAAGACCCTCTAGGTTTAGAAAGAACAGGCTCTTTAATAAGGAGAAGTAAAAAAAGAAGAACCAGGGGTGGGGAGTCAGATGAGCTGATATCATGATTGGGCAGTTGCTCAGAGAATGTTTCTTTTGCCTTTCAGTTGCTTTGTAGGGATCATTAATGATATGAGCAGTCAGGTTTTAGTTGTCTGATGATGAATCCAGGAAGGCAGGAGAAAAACTGGAAATTAGTTTGGAAAACTGTAGTCAGATATTAAAGGATACAGGAAGAATTAGAAATTTAGTTAAGTGTTGCCAATTTGTGCAATGTGATGGGATCCAATCCAAATTGTAGGTAGGTAACAGTTTGTTTTTCCAACTGAAAGAAAAAGTCACTTGAATATTTACCAGAAATGGCAGAGTTTGCATTTCTATCAGTAACCTCCAGTTTAAAAGGAATAGCAAAAATAGCCCAAGACAATGAACAGGACCACAATAGGATAACACAGAAAGACATGCTAGGTTTTCTATTGAAACACAAAATTTCTCTCAAAGTCATCCTTCCTTTCCCTATATCAAAGATGATTAAGGAAATTTTATTCTTGATCACAAAATAAGGTCAGTCTCACTAAATTTGGCCTGATTTTTTTTTTTTTTAGTGTAGATTTAGCAAGAAAGATAATTTTCTATAAAAGCCTTTTAAAGTTTTTTTTTTGGAGTTTTTCGTAAGAAATATCACATTGAACTTTTAAAAGTCTCTTGCAGGGCACACTGGGTGCTTCAGTTGGTGGAACGTCTACCTTCGACTCAGGTTATAACTTTTAAAACTTTTAAAAGTCTCTTTAAAACTTTTAAAAGTCTCTTGCAGGGCACACTGGGTGCTTCAGTTGGTGGAACGTCTACCTTCGACTCCAGGGCCCTAGGATCAAGCCCTACATCAGCTCCCCACTCAGCAAGGAGTCTGCTTCTCCCTCTCCCTCTGCCCTTACCCCTTCTGTTCATTCCCTCTCTGTCTCAAATAAACAAACAAATTTTTTTTTAAAAAGTCTCATAAATTCTCAAGAATTTGCAATCAGATTTCATGCAGTACCTATCTATAATTTTGGGTGAATTCCTCTTTTCCTGAGGTCACAGAAATATCCAGATTCCTATGCCTTTCAGAAAGTGATCTTTCTTATTTCACCTGTAAGACTGGAACCCTGTAAGCCAGATATGAGGTCAGTTTTCCAAAGAGGCTTTGTAAGCACTGGCTTCATAAAAACAAAGACAAAAACAAACAAAAAACCTTATTTTCTTGAAACTATCTGGTCATTTATGATTAAATAAACATCATTCTCAAATGATATTCCATTCAGTCTTAGTTGTATAACCAATGTTTCCAATTATCTCTAATTAACAAGAAGGATAGATTTTCATTTAACCCTTATAAATAGCTCTATTGGCATAAAATAAGGATACTCAATAAGTTTCTGAATTCTGGAGGATTAGACTAGACTATAAAAGGATTAGACTAGAATAAAGATTAACAATAGCATAGTGTAAAAATTTATATTTTTTAATATAAATAACTTTAATAACAAATATAAATAACTTGAGAAGAGAAAAAGGAGTTTCTTATATTCGGCAAGAAGAACATTAAAATATTACCAGTATTCCGAGCAAAACCTACAAACCCCTTTCATCAGTTAATACAATCCTATGTAATTAATTATTATTCTATTAAATACTAAATTAACAATCCCATGAATCCGCTCTTCATTACAGTTCAAGAAACCTAGACTCAGTCCAATGGTATGATCTTGAGGTAGAGCAAAGCCAACAGAACCTTGTGCCCAAGAGTACCTAGAATAGCCATTTCTCATGGGTCTCTAAGACAAGTCATTCTGTATTAAAGATGAAACATTCTGTCCCATATCTGATTTGTAGGCACTTTCAAGTAAACAGAATAAAACAAAAGTCTTCCTGTAGATGGCATAAATCTATGGCCATTGTTAGTTTATTGGTAATTTTCAGAAGTTTTTTTTGTTTTTTGGTTGTTTTTTGTTGTTGTTGTTGTTGTTTAATTTTTTTATTTGAGACACACAGAGAGAGAGCGAGGGAGAGAGAGAGCATGAGCTGAGGGAAAGGCTGATGGAGAGGGAGAGGCAGACTTCCCACTGAGCAGGGAACAATGCACAGCTTGATCTCAGGATCCTGGGACCATGATCTGAGCCCAAGGTAAATGCTTAATCTACTGAGCCATCCAGGCACCCCAGAAATGGTTCTGATGCGAGTTTATTACAAAAGTAATAATGCAACTAACAAGGAGAGTTTTGGGGGATTCAAAACAAAATAAAGACAATCCAAAAAAGGTTTCTGACAAAATACTTATAATTAACCCTATTTTTCAAGGAAAGTAGATCTATTTAATTTATAAAAGTAAGTGATTAATCCTTACAGAGAAAAAAAAAACTTCAGATAAAGTATTGTTGAGGAAGAAAATTTTTCCTCTACTCTTCAAGCTCTTTGGCTGATATAAAATATTAAATTGACATGACACAGATTAACAGGAGAAAATCAAATTTAATCATGTACATACGGGGGTCCATAAGATTATGAGGCCCATAAGCATTCAGACAATTGAGACTTAAATGGAGTAGGTCCTACATATCTGTAATTATTAAACCTCTGTAGAAAGATGATGGGAATCCCCATTTGACAACCACTGGCCTAAAGCATACTGGATTCAAATTAAAGGAGTAAAATTGAGACTAACTTAGTTGTTTTTTTTTTTTTTTTAATTTATTTATTTGACAGACAGAGATCACAAGCAGGCAGAGAGGCAGGCAGAGAGAGAAGGAAGCAGACTCCCTGAGCAGAGAGCCCGATGTGGGGCTCGATCCCAGGACCCTGGGATCATGACCTGAGCAGAAGGCAGAGGTTTTAACCCACTGAGCCACCCAGGTGCCCCCTGCTTTTTTTTTAAACATAACTAAAAGTATGACTTGTCAGGCAAAGCAGCAGTGAAACTATGGTAGGTAGAAACATAGACAGCAAGGCATTGATGATCTATGCAGGGATCATACAATTTCTGAAATATTAATATTTTATCTGCACAACAAATTTCACTAGAGTGTTAGGCATCTTTTCCAATTTGATACTTCCCACTCAACTCATATCGACTTAATTTTTTATACCACCTCTCATTTCACAGAATGAAAGAACAATTCTTTTATGATTCTCCAAGGACTTCTGGGAAATCTCAAAGACAGTTTATAGTGCAAAAGCTATCATTTAGGATTTGTTTGGGGAAGGCAAAATGTCAAAAGTTATGAAGAGATTTAAACATTTAATTAAAATAGGATCATAGATTAGTGAGAAAATACATGGCTACCTATTGATCAAAGGGCCCACAAAGTTTTCACAAGTAAATATAAAGGGTAATATGACAAAGAACTTTATTACTTTCAAAGGTGAAAAGACTTGGTCTCTTGGAATAATAAAAGACATGACAAAGTCAACATGAAGCGCAAGATATTTTTCTGATAAGACACAAAAATCTCTGCCTTCTAAGGCAGATTTTTCAGAAGGCGGATAAACTTTTAAAAACTCTTGAGAGTACACCAATAATCCAAGAAAGTCATTTTAACAAAGAAAACCAAATTCTAGTCTTGCATTGGTATAATAATTGTAAAGTTTTCTAAATTGATAAAATTTTAGCCAGACACAATAAAATCCCTTTTCTGCAAATGTACAGCTTTCTATATGAATTGTGGAACAACCAGTCTTTCTGCTTTAGGACAAAACCGTTCTTTTCCTTAGCAAAAAGACAACCTCTATACCTTGCATGTTGAAGATGTTCCTTTTTGCCATTATTTCTCCTGGTAGATTCTCATTTACAAATTATGGTTACAACTGAACTACAGTAACTTTTATTTCACAGTGAAAACTATAGGTGGATAATTGTGAACTGTCTGTTGTACACAAATATTGAAGAAACAGAGTTTATGAATTTACATTACTCAACTTTTTATGGCCATGTGCTTAATTCTCACTTGGGCAAGAATGAACATGTTCATTAACAGATTATATAATCTTGCCTATATACCAGAAAAATAAGAGGCACAAAAGTTAGTTTCTTTAAAAATAAATTTTAGCCATGATTCAGGCATAAAAAAAGAAATATAAATCTTGTATTACATAAAGGCTCCAGCTCCCCTCCTTGTCCCACCTACACATTTTTACCAAGATTGAGTTTTTAACAGATAGAACAAGTTGAGGTTACCTAAACAATATGAACACTAAAGTGTCCTCAGCAATATCTGTGGATATCTTTAAGATTTTTCTTCCCTTGATGTCTAACCTTATAAAGGCTGTGGACTCAATTTTGGGAGAGGGACTGAGGAGAAACCAAAAAGCTACCTAGCTATTTCCAAAGCCAATGTAATGAATGAAAGATCCAACATATTTCTAATTGGCTTTTTAATCCTCAAGTGAGTACTCCTAGGGTCCCTGAGCACCTCAATAGCTCCTTGCTGGAAGTAGGGACATAAAGCTTGAGTAACTATAAGGAGTTGATAAGTCTGGCAAGGTCCATAGAGGGGTAGACAAAGGGATAAGGTGTTGAAGGAAACAGAACAAGGATTCAAAGGAGGTAGAGAAGGTCGAAGGTGGTAAAAAACAGAAAAGGGGAGTGGGGATGATGCTAAGGAAGAGGCCTTAGAGAAGACAGTTTGTAGAGATGCCAAGTTTCCTAAGAGGTTATAGAACTCCTAAATGATCTTTAATAAAATCTTGACATTTTTTAATATAATGAACTGAATTAGTGCCATAATAGCAAAGCATGTAATCCACAGGAGAAGGGGAGAGAGGGTACCAATAGACTGAAAGTTACTGATAGGATAAGATAATTGCCTCAGAAATAAATCTTTTTTTTTTAAGATTTTATTTATTTCTTTGACAGACAGAGATCACAAGTAGGCAGAGAGGCAGGCAGAGAGCAAGAGAGAGGAGGAAGCAGGTTCCCTGCTGCCTCAGAAATAAATCTTAAAGGAGTTAGTAGAAAGTCCCATTCAAATACTCCCCAGGAGCCAAAGCAGCTCACCCCTCACCCCAGAGGATAATCTTCAATCCAGGAGCTGAGGGAACATCCTTACTCAATCCTCACTGAAGGAACAAAGGAAAAGGAAAAACAGAAAAAGCCTCATGCCTGAAAGGAAGTAATTCTGAGCTTCTGCAGATAAGAAGTGTAGAGCACTGGATTAGAAAATGGGCTCACCACTGTAGATCCCAGTTATCCCAATCAGGAAAGGAAACAAATATCAAAAAAAAAAAAAAAAAAAAAAAAGCTGACATAACTGTGAGATGACAATGGGGTCCCAGAGGCAGTGAGCACTTCCTCTAAAACTTGACATCAAAAAACTTATTTTTCCTAAGGACTATGTACTAGGAGGAGCATTCAATGCACAAGAGTCTCCACAATCAAAAAGAATGAGGTTTTCTTTTATTGAAAGGAGTAAATAAGCCTAGAAAGACCAGGTGGTGGGGAGTGGGATGAGCAGGTGGTGTGACTTTTGATCACAGAAGTTCTTCTCTACAGTTAGTTGATTCTCAGGTGCGGCCACTTAGGTGTTTTTCTTTTTCAATGCTTATTTAATTCCAGGGGGAGGTTAAAGTTGAGAGGCCTATAGGCAGGAGCAAAGTCTAACTAAATTTTGGGTATGTGGTGCATAAACAACAAATGTTGGAACACTGAAAAAATATTAAATTAAATTTTAAAAAAAGAAAAAAAAGTTCAGTGAGAGGGCATTTTGTCCAGATTGATCAGGTGACACAATGTTAAGCTAAACAATTACAAAACTACGAATGGGAATTTGGAGGGTCTGTCCTTGACCTTATCCTATGTAAACAAGGATATCATCCTCAAGTGTTATCTATTTCATTTGGGGAAGGGTGGCTTTTTGGAGTAAACCATTTCCTGAAACACCAAAAATGTAGGAGTCACTTAATCACCTTAATTTTCAAGGAGCACAGGGCTTAGGTAAATTTCAACACTGTCAATAATATGAGGAATTATGAAAATGCACATAGCATTCTATTACTATCATAACCATCCAGATTGTGTATGTCTTTTTAATATGTCATTGAACATTTCAAAATCAATAAATTCTTATAAAACTGATTTAAGTATTTCCATCTATAACACTCAGGTTTAGAAAAATAACAGGGGAATTAAAGTGAATAACAATAATTTGTGACTTTGATAAGTATCCAAAGAATAAAAATAATCATAATCAAATGCAACCAAATGAAGAAGTTAACATAAGATTTTAAATGCTGAAACAAAACAAAAAAGATTGAAATCACTGTTCCTATGGATATACACATATTCAATAGAAAATTGGCTCAACTCTTTCATAAAATTCTCATGAAGTTGCAAAGATAATAAGACAGTCATGGCTTCCGACCTTAGGATTACCGTTCCATTTTTAATCTTTCCATTCCAGTGGCTTTAAGCATAATGAAAATTTAACAATAATTAATGGATCTTTAAAATCGTTCTTCAATTGAAGGCATATGCTAATTACATTTCTGCCAGAGTAGAAGCAGGGGAAGAATGCAGAGAAGAGATCCAGAAGAGCTGGACCATGATGTGAATATCTATGAATAGCTCTTTCAGTGACAGAGCACATAGGCTGTTTATGCTTGATATTAATAGTGATTTGCTCATAAGAATGTTTGCTTTCAATTATGGACCTATAACTAAATTTTAAAGCATGTACTTCATAAGTAAAAAGGCAATCATTCTGTCAGGCTCACTATCAGAAGACACTTGATTAGCAGTTTGAAGGTGTTTTGGGGTTTTTTTTGTTTGTTTGTTTAACTCTCTGAAGCTATTATTTAAATTACACTTTAAGGTTTTATTATCTTGACTCCTGACAATGCCAAATATATCTCCCATTTCAATTATCTTTCCCTTTGTATTTTATCTGTCTCTTTGCTTTATTTCAAGGAGTAAGCCTATTAAATACAATACAGAGTCCACAAATTGCTAGTAGAAGGGACTGTTTATTGCTGTTAAAAATCAATTGCAGGTTAGATATTTAAATCTGAATTTTTGGACATGCGATATGTTTTGGCTCCAAAATGATAATCCATATAACCCTTTCTACTAATTATAGAAATAAATATGTTAGAGAAAATGATGATAGTTGAACATTGAAATTAGTAGCAGTAATCTTAAATGAAGCATAAGCACTTTTTTCAATATAATAATTTCTCAAATTCTTAAGTAAGAAGGCTCACATTTTAAATTTCAATCCAGTCAATAAGGCTTTATAGAAGAGTGAATGGAACGCTGTACTTGAGAATAAAAAGGTGCAATATTTTTGGTTTTGTCATTTCATGATAAGTAACCTTAATCAGTTTTTTTTTATTTAAAAAAAATATGTTAAATGGGAATACAATCTTGTTGATAACATTGTGAATACTAAATAAAATCATATCTCACAGAGCTATTGAAATAATTTGTGATATCAGTAATATTAGTTTAAGTTCTTATACATATCCCCAAAGTCCTAATTCCTTTTTAATGAAAACAATGTATTTATGTATTTGATAAAAAATGGTTGCCTCATTAAATACAATATTTAACTTATTAACTGGCCATTCCTAATTAGAATTCCAAAATGCTTTTGAGCACTGAGCAGATCTGAGCAGATTTCCCCTAATAGTGCAGTTCTAGTATACTAGATATAGTATAGATATTTAGTATATACTAGATATACTATAGTATATCTATATAGTATACTAGATACTCTACTATACTAGTATAATTTTATATTATATCAAAATCACTTTAAATGCTCTTTTGCTATTATTTTTATAAATGCTACTAATCACAGTCCATTCATTCTTCACACTTGTATAGTTGCAATACAATATTCTATCTTCCTCACGCAACTCCTCCCAAATTTTAAGATCTGGGACATGTCCACCTGGCCAGTCTTCTGCTAAAATGACATCTGGGAATATTGTAGACCTCAAAGGGTACTTGAAGTAGCAACCCTGGCAATGACCTCAAAGGGTACTTGAAATAGCAACCCTGGCAATGAAACACCATGATCTCAGATTGGAGTCTTCATGAACACAGTGAAGACAACTTCCAGGCAGTGTGAACCTTCTATAATGCCCAATACTTAGCCCAAATATTGCCAGCCAGTAGCCTTCAGAGACTTTACTATCCTGATACAGTACAGAAATTGTTTGAAATTTTAAAACCTTTAAAAACTTTTAAAAAACCTACCTTATTGTCTCTAGGACGTTATCATAGAGAGTATGTTGGATCAGCTTTCTTGGGCTATGCAATAATATTTGTATGCAGTGCTCAGTATTTAGTTCCAGAGTTTTTATTTCCTTTACAAAATTCTTATGTATGTTCTATACGTACAATATGTATAGAACATTATGCTTATATTGCCTTTCTCCAGTGTTACTCCTAGTCAACCTTTATATTTTGGATCAAGTATCTTCTTATCTGGGGAATTTTACAGGATATCTCTAGACAGTTTCTGTAGCATTTATCATTCTCTTATAACATTTTTGTACTCTACTATTATGAAGGTGATGAGCCCCTGGATTCTTGTATCACTTTTGAATCTCCATAACCTACCAGAGTACCTGGCATAGAGAAGATACCCAATCAATATTGACCAAATGCATGTGGATTTAGGAGGTGTTTATTTTGAATCTACCTTGTGATAGATGCTGTTTTAGGTATTACCAGCTGAGCCTTTAGCCAGGCATAAGTTTGTTTGCATGTGTGTTTGTTTGTTTTAACCTTCATGGAGTTCATAGATGGCCTGTTCATCCCTGGAATGTTGGTATTTCAGCTTTTTAAGGGTTAGATGCTAATGATCCTTCTTTGTGTGAGTTCAGTTCTGATGAGTCCCTAGAGATCTGTAATTTTACAGGTTTGAATATGTGATAAACTCTGGTCTTTAGACTATATAGTTAAGTAGGAAAATAAAACCTTTCAATTCTAAGGTACTCAAAAAGAACAGAAAAATGCCCTCAGAGAGGAGATAAAGCAAACATTGTGATAATCAGTCCAAAGACTCTGGTTGACTGTTGAGTATGGTAGGCAAAAGGCCTCCAACACAGAGCAGATTTGTTCTAGATTACACCAGTGGAACAAATGTTATAAATTGTAAAATAAATCTCCTAACTTACTCAATATATAAAATAAATAATAGAGGTATTAGTCTTCTTCCCTTTCATATCCTGAAAGCCCACTATGATATCCTTGGGTTGGAGAATCACTATTCGAAAATCATGATGTATGATTTGCATTTGTGTATGAACAGAAATAGAGTTGTCATATGGATTTTGTTAAACTGTGAAAATGAGGACATTAGTTTTGAACATATTAAATTGCCTTATTAGTGGAATTTCCTTGTATAAACAAGGGAGATAACTTCATTTATATTTCTCAGCCACTTTAAGAAAGGTTTTTCAATTCTGTCCCCACATATCTCTCAATGTGTTTCCTACCATCTGTCTTCACTTTTTTCTTTTTCTTTCTTCCTTTTTTTTTTTTTTTTTAAGTAGGCTCCACACCCTGTGTGGAGCCCAGTGTGGGGCTTGAACTCTCATCCATGAAACTGAGACCTGAGCTGAGATCAAGATTCAGATGCTTAACCAAATGAGCCATCCAGGCACCCCCATCTATATTTACTTCTACAGCAAAAATTCAATACTGCCATTTCTCAACCAGACTACTACAAAAACCTTCTAAGAAAGCACCCTAATTTCAGTCTGATACCTTTGCAAGTTCTCCTTCACACCAGCAGCTCTTGACTAAGGTGTAACGATACCTTTGAACCAGTACAGGGTAAAGGGATAGAATCACTGTTACTGCTTTATAGGAATTCAAAATGACTCAAAGGTTATGCAGTGTCTCATGCTGTATTTCTCTTTAACATCCTTGAATTGCCTCTAATTTGTTACATGATAAAATGTAAACATTTTTTTCATGATCTGGTCATGACTATTTTGATTAGTCAAAATAGGCTAGGTTGTTGTGTTTTATAAATTATCCCCAAATCTAAGGGGATTAACCAATAATATATTCATTTTTCACTCATACAAATCTAACATGAGTCAGATACTGCCCTCATCTACTCTACACTATGGATTCTTGGTGTCTTCTGAGGTAGCTAGAAGTGAAAGAAACAGCATGAGAAAAGCACATTTGTTGTTAATTGCTTAGGCCCAGAAGTGATGTTGTAGATCAACTTTATGTGACATATGTTACATGTAACATATGTGACTTTTATACCATTTCTACATAAAATTATCTGGATTGAATCTAATTCCGGGTTTGTAGAAGAGGCTGGGAAATAGAGTCTTCTTAAGTACCCACAAAGACTAAAATGAAATGAATGTTAAATGCACAGCATTATATCTTTCATGTCTGCTACCCAAAATTTATCTTGATTTACCCTGTTTTTAAGCTTCATATTTACCTATTTTTCAAACATTCTTTGAACATTAAAAAAAATTTATTTATTTATTTATTCATGAGAGATGGAGAGAGAGGAAGAGGCAGAGGGAGAAGCCAGGACCTGGGATCATGACCTGAGGTGAAGGCAGACACTTAACCAACTGAGCCGCCCAGGCACCCTCTTTGAACATTTTTTATAAACATTTTCAAGCATTTTTAAATATTTTGTTGTTGTCGTTCCAGCCATAACTGAGTATTCTGAACTGCATCATGCTATATGATTTTATTATTTAGAAAATGCCTGAAATGTCATCTTAACTACTCTCACTTGCCCTTCTGTTTTCTACAAAAATCTCACATATTTTTAAGATTAAGTAATTGCCCATTCTTAAGCTTATAGCCACAGAATCTAAGAGCTGTTATCCAAAAGTTGATTTATGGTATGTGTGCTGAAGACAAGAACAATTAGTCAGTTGCAAAACATAATAGAAGGAGCAAAAGAAGGAAGGGAGGAGGGAAAAGGACAAAAGCAAAAATATCAGATTTTCTGTCAGACTGGATAGGGAAGAACAACATACATAGGAATTAGGAATTGAAGTAAAAAATGTAAGGACAATATAGAAAGAGTAAGTCGGCAAAAATTATTTTAGTGTTCAACCAGAGAAAGTAAAACCAATGGGAGTTTAAATATATAAATACATATATATGTATAGATGGATATGGTTGTAAATGAGAGAGAAATTTATTATAGAACATTAGTGTATACAATTGTAGTTGCCCAAGGAAGCCAGAAATTCATGGGTAGGCAGTCAGGAAGGAATGATTCAAGGAGACAGAGAACAACTGAGGTCCAGCTGCTGATTAATGTAACTCAATGAAGTGCATCAGCAGATCTGTAACAATTAAGTGATTGTTGAGGTACCAGAATGTAGAAATATTTGACAATGTCCATTTCTTATTAGGGATTCTAATCACCAACTACAATTCTGATCACCAATTCAATTTTTCCCCACACATCCAAACAATTCTCCCAAACCACCTGGATGCCCTATATATAATTCAGCTCATTTCTGACATCATCTACCTGAAGATAGCATCAGGTCCTACAGGTAAGTCTCATTCCTACAAGACTGCACCTACCCCCTCAACTTCAGATGTCCATCAGAAGTCCAGAATATCATCCGTGTTTCTGCCCTATTAGCTATAGATTGGAGGTTCCAATGACCTCCTCCTTGAGTTCTATTTACTTGCTAGAACAGCTCACAGAACTCGGAGAAATGTTTTACTTACTAGATGATCAGTTTATTATAAGAGGAAATAACTCAAGAACAGCCAGAAAAAAGAGATGCGTAAGGCACAGTGTGGGGAAAGGGTACAGAGCTCCATGCCTTCTCCAAGGGTACCACTCTCCCCAAATCTCCATGTGTTTACCAACCTGGTTAATCTCTGAACCTCCCCTCCTTTTCAGTTTATATGGAAGCTTCATTACATAGGCACAGTTGATTAAATAATTGGCCCTTGGTTACTTAGTCAACCTCCAGCTCTTCTTCTTTTCCTGGAGGTTAGAGATGTGGGACTAAGAGTCCCAACCTTCTAATCACATGGTTGGTTCTCCTGGCAACCAGCCCCATTCCTAGGGGGGATCCAAAAGTTACCTCATTAATACAATAAATACACTTTTATTGTTTTCATCATAGGAAATTTCAAGGGTTTTAGTAGCTCTGTACCAAAAAAGGGGACAAAAGCAATATACATATATAGATCACAATATCATACTTCTGTTGCATGGAGTCTTTAATTTAGTCCTTCTTTGAAGGGTTTTCCCCTAATTAGGTCAGCCCACCAAGGATAATCTCCCTGGTGAATAACTATAATAAATGATTTGGGGTTTAATTACATCTGCAAAGTTCCTTCTCAGAGCACCAAACTAATGTTTGATTGAATAACTAGGGAAATGTATATATATGCTACAAAATTGCTGCTGCCTTTTTTAGCTATCCAACTCTTGGGAGAATCTTTCTGGTTTCTGGTACTCTAACCAGAAACATACTAGAAATTCTGTAGGAATTCTAGGAATTCTGTGGTTTGTAGTTCAGCCTAGCCAGGTTGATATACCACAACACAGTCAAACTAAATGTATGAATGTTGGAGATACTGGAGGAAAACTTCTAAAAATCATCCTTGACACTACTTGAGGCAGAATTCAAAACTCAGTTCTCAGCAAACTCATACTGGCTTATTATATGAAGTTGATTTTTGTTGTCCACATTAATTATTTTGAATAAAGCTGCAAATTAAATAAAGTTAAATACTGCACAGTTGCTCCTAAGATAAGTTTAGGATTAAGTTCCTAGGAGCCTCTGGCCTCACCATTTTTATCCTCCAAAATGCCATCTACATTATATATGCTCATTTGCAGGTTGTTATAAAACAAGCCTGTCTCTTCAATGTTGAGAATCTCATTTTCCAAATAACCCCCTTTCTGTATAACATTTAGCAGGTACTTTTAAAATACTGCAGATTCTTGATCTTGTCAACCTAAAAACAAGAAAACTATTCAAGAGACAAAACATTTATTTGGGATCAAACATTCCAATTTGACGTGCACAGATTTGGGTAGAAATCCAAATAGTATCCTGATTATAGGAGGCAGACTTATGGGTTTTATGGAAAAAAGGGAAAATTAGGTAAGTTGTTTTAAATATCAGTTCATTAGTATTGACAAGGATGATTATTAGATTTGTATTTAATTGCTTGATCAGTCAAAGTGGTTGCTAGGCAAAAGTTTACTTTTATCAGTTTTTTCAATCAGGATTTTCTCATTCTTGTTAACTTCTTGGAGTGTTGGTGGTTTGGCTGAGTTCAAAGTTTTTAAAATAGATGGTGCAAGAAAGTTGCTCTAAAATGGTTGCTCTGGGCTCTATTTTAAAAATGGCTCTGCTTAGGATATTTTTCACAATATGTGGAACCTGTGTTGTCTACAAGTTCAACATTTTCCACTCTTTATTGTCTTTTGAAGCATGAAAACCAGCCAGCACTAGCCAAAAAGAATTTGAAATTTTCTTGATGCTGGGATCAAGATCTTGATCTTGATCCTCCTGCTAATTTCCTTGGCTTTTAATGTCACATAATGTTATTTACTATGCTATTTTTCTTCAATAATGACACCTTCAATTAACAAATTTAACCACTTTTCCATTTTTGCTATAGCTGTGGTATGCACTGCACACTCTTTGTAACGATGGAAGTAAGCATTCCACATCACCTATGCTGAAGACCCACATTAGGAAGAGAGCAATTTACAGTGGCCTGAGTGTGGTCTGTGGATAACTGCAAAACGATACCAGGAATAAGAATTTGTTAACCCCCCATGTAAGAGCTCTCATAATGTCCGCCTTCAAACTGAGGGGCAATGCATATCCCCTGTCTGGGCTTTAGATGGGACTGGAGAATGTTGAAATCTACAAATATTTATATGAAGAGAAATAAGAAATAAAATTTTATATTCTAATACTAGTTCACAGGGCACCTGGGTGGCTCAGTGGGTTAAAGCCTCTGCCTTCAGCTCAGGTTATGATCCCAGGGTTCTGGGATCAAGCCCTGCATCGGGCTCTCTGCTTGGCGGGGAGCCTGCT
The DNA here is from genome assembly GCA_003697995.1 of Taxidea taxus jeffersonii. NCBI lineage: Eukaryota > Metazoa > Chordata > Mammalia > Carnivora > Mustelidae > Taxidea > Taxidea taxus. The sequence continues at coordinate 10,585 of ML105109.1, read as the reverse complement.
TCCCCCTCTCTCTCTGCCTACTTGTGATCTCTGTCAAATAAAAATAAATAAATAAATAATCTTTTAAAAAGTTATAATACTAATTCACAACTACAGAATGTTTATTAAATATGAGTCAACAACTTATTCATGCCCCAATGTGTTTTTTTTTAAAGATTTTATTTATTTGTTTGACAGACAGAGATCACAAGTAGGCAGAGAGAGAGACAGAAAGAGGAGGGAAAGCAGGCTCCCTGCAGAGCAGAGATCCCGATGCTGGGATCGATCCCAGGATACTGGGCTCGATCCCAAGATGCTGGGATCATGACCTGAGCTGAAGGCAGAGGCTTTAATCCACTGAGCCACCCAGGCATCCAGTCCCAATGTGTTTTTAAAAAGGTAAATTGTTTAGTAGTGAGTTTAGATAATCAGATCCAGCAATATTTATGTGCAATAAAACAAGAGTGGTGCAGAAATATATGTGAGTAACTCCCTGCCTTCCTCAACCTAAATGTAGGAGAAAGTGACAGAACCACTAAGAACCAGGGACCATTTAAATACCCAGTTCACTCATTTCTGTTCGCTGATGCCATTGTCTGTAGTCTCTGCTCTCTGTATACACATACAAATTACTTTCAGAAATAACTATTGAAGCCAAAGAAAATTGTTTTCTATCCTTTCTGGACAAAAAGGGGAAAATGTGTTACTGGTATTCTACACAGGCACAGGACAATCGAGCATCATATTTTAAGCTATTATATAAAAATGTGGTTAAACTGAGGATTGCTGGGCGGAGGGGTGTATGAAGAGAGTGATTGGGTTATGGACATTGGGGAGGGTATATGCTATGGTGAGTGCTGTGAAGTGTGTAAGCCTGATGATTCACAGACCTGTACCCCTAGGGCAAATAATACATTATATGTTAATAAAGATAAAGAAAAAATAGTGGTTATATTTATATGTGTAAGTACACATTTCTAAGTTTATATTTAGAGTGAATATAACACTTTGTAAATCGAGCTGATATTAATAAAAAGCATAAATATAATTTATGTTACAGTAATTGCTTTTCCAACTTTTTTCAGAATAGCATACATCTTTTTAAAGGAAGAACAATTTAGACCTATTTAATTTTTTTTTTATTATGAGAAACTTGCCTGCAATTTGAATGTATAGAGCAGGATTTATACTTGAAGAACAATTTAAAGTGACCACAAAAGGTTGTAGGCAGCTGAAAAGAACAGTAATTAGTTGGTCAACCAAGGAAAGAAAAAAGAAATAAGTCCAGAGTAAGCATAATTTCAGAGATGCAGTATCATCCAGCTGTTTCCCACATACCTGTCCACTAATATTTACCATACTATCCCAAATTTCATTTATTAAAGTCATTATTTTTGACTAAAACACAGTTTTCAGGAAGTCTTGGTTTAAAAATATATAGTTATAATAGTAGTAGTAGCAGTAGTAACTAGAACAGCAATAGCAATAATAAAATGTTACTCTACCATATGTCATGCATTCCTGGAAATGTTTTACAATGATTTTTCCTTCCAACCTCCTGCATGCCTTTCTTCATCCTCACTCTCAGTTAATGGCATTGCTTCCTATTTTAATGAGAAAACAGGAACAATTAAAAGAGAATATCCCTACACTTCAACCACTGCATTTATCTGCTGGCTGTCTCAACATGTTCTTCATCCACTTTTAGGACAGCACACATGCCCTGTTTCCCCATTCGCTCTCTGCCCACCTTGCTGTTCTTTTTGCTGGTTCCTTTTAATGGAAAATATGGTTAACCATTTAAATGCCTCAGTATTGAGTCCTCATCACTTATGACTTTTCCCTCTTCTCTCTTTCGGTGATCTCATCCCGATTCATGACTTTAAATATTATATTTGAGATTTGTTCCTGACTCTTATATTTTTATCTTAATTTATACTTCTTCTTGAACCCAAATTTTAAATCTAACAGTTTAGCTGACTCCATCTTCAAGGTATCTAAAAATTATGTATCATCAGCTATCTAAACTTGAACTCTTGCTTTCCCTCAATGCCAGACTTCTCCTTGCACAGTCTTCTACATCCTCGGTAGGTATCTATTTCTTCCTTCCAGTTTCTTTGCCCAGTAGGGTGTACGTTTCATTAGGGAAGTAATCTGGTCTATTCCTGTTTATTACTGTATCTGTAGAATACTGGATAAGACAAGGGCATTTTTGCCAGCACTTGATGATTACTTTTGAATAAGGGGCACCTGGGTGGTTCAGTCAGTTAAGTGTCCAACTCTTGATTTTGGTTCAGGTCTCAGCGTCATGAAGTCGAGCCCCAAATTGGGCTCCAGGGAGTCTGCTTGGGTATCTTTCCCTCTGCCCCTCCTATTCCTCTCCCCTCCCCACCCCCTGCTCAAGCTCTCTCTGTCTCTCTGTCTCTCTCTCTCTAAAATAAATAAATAAATCTTCAAGAAAACACTTTTGAATAATAATAATATGAGTTACACCTGTATTGTCTGTTTTTTTCCTAGTTTCACAAGTTTATTCAGTTGTCCCAAAAAGTCTCAATGGTGGGTATTCTTATTCTTATTTACAGACAACTTCAGAGAGCTTAAGTAACTTACCAAAGATAACAGCAAAAAAAAGGTGTCAACTTTTGAACCCAGATTAAGTGTGTGTGTGTGTGTGTGTGTGTGCACATTTTTGCTTGCACACGTGTGTTTGCAGAGAGAGAGAGAGGCTGCTTATCATCTAGATTTCTTCATTCTGAATTAGCAAATTTCTACAATGGCAGGCATGTTGGCTAAAGTCTTTTGGCTATAGAAATCACATTCTTAGTTCTAGGAGTTCTGCAGCAAATTTTCTTACAGTTCTTATTTATTCATTTCTTCTCTTATATTTATCTTTTCTTTACACAGAGACAAAATTGAGATAAAGAACACATGAAGTACATGGAAGTAGTAGAACTAGACCTAAAGTGGTATTCACAAGTACTATTGTTAACTTATCTCTAGCTATCAGTTAAAACATTGGTGTTGCATTGAATAAATAGGTAATAGTATTAATTCATCAGTGTAATTTGAGATGTGCGTATATTTAGCATCAATATAAAAAATTCTATGACCAATTTAGAGGTTTCCAAAATTACTTCCAAAAAAGGTAATTGTAATTAAGTGATTTAGTCATACCCAATTATGTATGAGGATTAGTACACTTTGTCAAGTAATGGTTTACTATTTTCATATGATATTCCCTACTTCACCATGTATTTTAAAAAACATGATTTAAGAAACTATTTTCATTTCTGTTTTCTCAGCAATATTTTAAATAATTTATGACTTTAGTTTTATTTGTTTTGAGAATGAAATCTACTGCTCAATATAGCCTTTATGTCATTCTTTGTTTTAACAGTTTATATCTTAATATGACATGTAAACCCAAGTCTATGAAATCCCACAGCGATTAGTCTAACTCACCAATATTTTGTTGGCACTTATTTTTCTTTCGTTTTATTTTCATGTGGGAACTTTATAGTTTCTAAGATATAAAGAATATTTTGCAGTCATTCTTAGGCTTCCAGGTCTATAGTGGAATGCACACCAACACTCAAATGCTATCCTAAATTCCCACTGAAGTGTGTTACAGAGTGCAAGGGAAATGGAAGCACTAGAGTGAAGGGAATGTAACAGATGGCAGGGGAATCACACTTCTGGACTTGGTGGCAACTGGGGCTGAAGGGTGATGTGCCATGGGAGCAATGGAAGCAATAGTGAGTACTCTTTGGTAAATTCTTATGAGATGCCTAGTTTGATGTTTTAGGATAGAGGTGAAGAATTAGGTATGGGACTAAAATAAATAAATAAATAAATAAATAAATAAATAAATAAATAAGGATTAATTAAAGATTCCTCTACACAACAGCTGCTCCACAAATTATTTCATCTCTCCCTCACATTAGGAATTCTGACATTTGGGGGAGAGGTGCAGGCTAACAGCCAGTTCCCTGCCTGAACATATCCAAATAAAACAGGTGGGCTGTAGCACCCTCGTTTTGTTTTCATGCAGTTTCCCACCCATGGGGAAGAAGTTTGGGGAAAAACAGTTCTGTGTGTACTGCATCATAGAAAATTCCCTTTGACTGCATTATGAAATTCCACACAGTCATTTATTCCTAAAGCAGAATCAACAACCAGGATTGATCACACTGGTTGGGAGCACAAGCAACATAAAAGGCAAAGGCTGAGATATAGAAATTAACCCTAGTCTAATCTGAGACAACTAAGAAGTAGGAGAAAATTTAACAAAAAATCTATGAAATTAGAACCCTCTGAGTCATATTAAAAATATTCTATCCTTAAAAGCAGGAAGAGGGAGAATTAGAGGACAATAAAGTACTCTTTATAAACCATATAGGTGGGAATACCTAGGTGACCATGGGTTTGGTGAGGACTTCTCAGACATAACTAACACCAAAGCTGGATCCACAAACAAAAAATTGGTAATTGATAATCAGTCACCAATTAGGGGAGCTTAACAACAGAGCATGGTAAGAATAAGAGCAATCAAAGACAACCCTACAAAAACCACTGTCATCCCAGTGTGACTGTCCATATCCAAGACTGTGCCCTCTGATTAACATCAGAGGCTTCACAGCATAGTGGAAATAGATTTCACTAAAATAATCCAGTCAGTCTCTAAACAAACAAGTGAAAAGTAGTAACAATCTTGGAGGGTCAGTGGCAACATCAGAGCTCTTAAAATATATTTTCTAAAATGTCTAATTTTAAATTAAAAAATATAAAACATGTAAAGTATCAGGAAAACGTGACCCACAGACTGGAAAATGCCCTTGGAAGCATCTTGTTGGACTTAACAGACAAATCTTAAAAGTAGCCATTAAAAATATGTTAAAATAATTAAACCAAACCTTCTTTAAAAGTAAAGGAAACAATGGTTGATTTTATGTGTCTACATGATGGATTGAGGGATGCCCAGATAGCTAGTAAAACATTTTTTCTGGGTGTGTCTGTGAGGGGAGGGAGTTTGTGGAAGAGATTAGCATTTGAAGTGAACTGAGCAAAGTAGTTAAATAGCGACAGATTCTTCTTTGGGGGTTACCATGCATTATCTCATGTAATCCTGACAACATCTGATAATAAGTATTTTTATTTTCCCACTATAAAATAATCATATTTTACAGAAAAGGAAGATGGAGACTAGAAAAAAGTATAAACATCAGACAAAGGTGACATAACAATAGAATGGCTGAGATGGATTCCAAGGAGTTAAAGAGATGTTGTATGAAAGGATATATGATGGAATTTTAAAATAGGGTGTTATATATGATAGAGTCTGGCAGCAAACAGTAGGGCTGGGAGTAGTCATGTCTCAGATCTCATAGTATCAACAACCAACACAGCTGCCTCCTTCCTTCTTATACCTCTTTACTCTGGTGGTATCTTCCTTCTGATTCTCCTATCGTTTTCTCTTGTTTTTCTTTCCTTTTATGGTACTGTCTATTTTTGTCTGGTATTATTAATTCTAAGAAATCATGCCCATCCCCATGCATTATGCCCCCATATATATCACTCATGAGCCTGCTACACCTTCTAGTTGGAACTCTCTCATGAGTACTAGTCCTAAATATCCAATTTCTACATCACTGCTCAATTCTACATCATTGTTATGTCAATTCTACTGCTTATTCCCACTGCTACTGTTATAACTCAGTTTCATTCCACTTTTTGCTTGTGTTATTTCAGAAGACTATTGACCAGTAATCTCTCCTTTAATTTATCCTTTTTAAAATATGAGTGCTTTTCTGAAATGCAAACTTGATCTTATCATTGTTTGTGGCATAATGTTCACAGTTTACAGAACTTTATAATAGAAATATAATATGTATACACACCTACATTTTTTTTTAAATATTTTATTTATTTATTTGACAGACAGAGATTACACAAGTAGGCAGAGAGGCAGGCAGAGAGGGGAGGGGAGAAGCAGGCTCCCTGCCGAGCAGAGAGCCCGATGCGGGACTCGATCCCAGGACCCTGGGATCATGACCTGAGCCGAAGGCAGCGGCTTAACCCACTGAGCCACCCAGGCATCCCCACACCTACATTTTTTAATAATTTTTTTCTTTCATGTTATCTGGTGTTATTATATGTTAATAGAATGTGTAGAGAATAAGTCATGTTATCCTGTTGCTGGTCTAGCTTAATTAGGACCCAGTGAATTCAGAGAATTTAGCATCCTTTCTTAAAAATAAGCTTATGCTCTGAAATGACTGACCTGAGTTTTGAGTCATGGGATCAAAAGATATGCCTTGCTCTATCAAATGGGGCAAATGAAGAACCTTCTTGTTTCATCAATATTATTACTTATTATTACAGTCTAAAACTACCAGTATCAAGGATAAAATACTTTTATATCATGATATCTCAAATGAGAAATTATAAGCTAAATACCAGTATGTCCACAGGAAAATTTAAAAATTTAGGCTTCAGTTACATTGCTTCATCAAACAACTTGATTCTACTTGATACAAGAAACAAACGTTCTGACTAAAAACTTAGCACTAGAGTCCTGAGTCTACCACCAAATACTTTCATGAATAACTCAGAAAAAAACATTTTTATCTCAGTCTCATCATCTGTAAAATGAAATTATGGAATATATAAACCCAAAGTTCCCTTCATGTTGAGTGATTTATTGGCTTATTTTTCACACATGTCTATTTTGGCATGACATTAAAATTCTTCTATACTTTGTTCTTTACTATAATGTACTTACTTTCTCCAGGTGCACATTCTTTTTCTCTCTTTCTCAAAAATTGTGGGTTTTTTTTTGTTTGTTTCCTTTTTAGGAGATATATATGGATACATATAAATATATATATTATAATAAATTATATATTGTAATATATAATCATATATTAATATATAGTAATAAATTATATATATATTATTATACATATTACATATATAATATAATGTAATATAATATAATATAATATAATATATATTACATATATATAATATATAATATATAATAATATAATATTATATATATTACAATGCATAGGTTAGGGAGTCTGATCCCCCTGCACAGTTGAAAATCCATTTATAACTTTTGACTCCCCAAGAACATAACTACTAATAGCCTACTGCTGACTGGAAGCCTTAAAACTAACATAAACAACTTTGTATGTTATATGAATTATATACCATATTCTTATAATAATGTAAGCTAGCAAAAAGAAAATGTTATTAATGTTACTCAGTTATATAATATATATTAGTGTTATAAATGTTATTAAGAAAATCATAAGGGATTTTATGTAGTATTCATTTAGTAGTATGTGTAAAAAATCCATGTGTAAGTGGACCTGAGCAGCCCAAATCTGTTGTTCAAGGGTTAACTTTGGATATATATATGTCATGCCCATGACTATACAGGTCTGAGTAAAGTAAAAGAATTCAGCTAACTCAGATTTATATGTGGAATAGATGATAAAGGTAAATAACGGACTCAAATATGAAAGTCCTTTGGCAGAGAGATAGCTAGAGGTGTAGAAAATCCTGAGAACCAAGGGACAGATGTTTTAAAAACATAATCTAGACCATAATTTATGGTTTGAAAATCAAGAAAAAACTTCAAGGTACACCTGTCATATTGACTTTTCTGGATGGCTTTCATGAAATTTTAAAGGATTTCTCAGTAGCCTAAAATATATATGTATATTTAATATTGTTAATTATATCTAGACCTTATGAAAAGTAACAGTTTATTTATATTACTTAGATCCTTCCCCGGTGAACCCAGGGTATGGTGAAATTTATTAAGAAAACAAAAGAAACTTTCACATATCCATGTTTAATGAATATCTTAGGGTTTCTCTTATAGTAGACTTTCATTCATTCAGTTTCTTTTTCTATGTCTTGCTTGTTTTGGATTCATTAAACAACTCTTTATCAAGAAATCATCATAGTGTCTGAGATGAGATAGATATTTGAAAAGAAAATTGCAGAGAAAGAAGATGTATATATGTGTACAGAATCCTCTTGGGTTCTGAAGTGCTCCTCATGTGTGACTAAACTGGAGACCCCAGGAAGCCTACCCAATAATTGGCATCAGCCAGCATTTTTCATTATGTGCACAACTAGATTCCTTGTGTTTTTTTCCCCAGTGTGTGCTGGATCATGGCCCTGCCTAGGCTATAAAATGCTTTGTACAACAAAATAGGATGCATTCGATGCCTGCTTACCCTTCATTCACATTTCCAAGTAACAGTGTTATTATAGTATCTCTAAATACCTCACAGATTTTGAAGCTATTAAACATTTTATTTTAAAAAGATCTTATTTATTTATTTTTGAGAGACAGAGAACACATGCACGTGGAAGTTGGGGAGGGGGTGGAAGAAGGGAAGGGAGAGGAAGATAGAGAATCTTAAACAGACTCCCAGCTGAGCACAAAGCTGGAGGCAGTGCTCCATCCCAGGACCCTGAGATCATGACCTGAACCAAAACCAAGAGTTAGATGCTCAACTGACTGAGTCACCCAGGCACCCATGCATTTAAACATTTTAAAAATTTATTTATTTTGAGAGAGAGAGAGAGAGCAGGGGGAGGGACAGAGGAAGAGAGAGAGGGAAACCTCTAGCAGAGTACAGAACCCCAGGTGGGAACGCGCCTGATCTTGTCTGATCTCGGAAGCTAAGCAGGGTCAGGCCTGGTTAGTACTTGGATGGGAGAACCCCAGGTGGGGCTCAATCCCAGGACCCCAAGATAATGACCTGAGCCAAAATCAAGGGTCAGATGCTTAATCAACTGAGCCACCTGGTGCTTTATACATTTTAAAGTAACTGTATAACTTTCTAAACTTCTAAAAATCGATATTAAATCAATATCCAAAAATCAAATGTAAAATTAAAAAGTTTATTTAGTAGTTTCTACTGCTACTTTTTATCACATAACATAGAAGTCAAAGTCAAAGGAGTCTTGGTAATACTGACTGCTTTGCCGTTAGATGCAAATTATTTTAATGTTAAAAATATAATGAGAGGGACGCCTGGGTGGCTCAGTTGGTTAAGCGGCTGCCTTCGGCTCAGGTCATGATCCCAGCGTCCTGGGATCGAGTCCCACATCGGGCTCCTTGCTCAGCAGGGAGCCTGCTTCTCCCTCTGCCTCTGCCTGCCTCTCTGTCTGCCTGTGCTCTCTCTCTCTCTCTCTCTCTAATAGAAAAAAAAAAAAAAATTTCTATAAATATATAATGAGATAAATATTTTTAGAAATTTTGGCTTAAGATACTCAAATTCTAGAATGTTTGTGTCCACTGATGAAACAGAGAAGTCAAAGTAAGGTATCTAAGTTTCTTATTCAGGTCCTGTGCCTTTCTCAATCTGACTTGTTGTTGTCATTGAATTGTATGAGTTATATATAGTGTTTGGATATTAACTCTTTATTTGATATATGGTTGGTAAGTATTTTCTCCAATTCTATAGATTATCTTTTCATTTTGTTAATGGTTTTGTTTGCTGTGCCGAGCTTCTTAGTTTGATGTAATCACACTTGCTTGTTTTGCTTTTTTTGTCTATGGTTTTGGCATAAAATAATAAAAAAAATTGCCAAAATCAAGGTTAAGGGACCTGTATTTTTTCCAGGATCCTTATGGTTTCAGGCCTTAAGTTTAAATCTTTGTCCAATTCTGTGTTTGTTTTTATGTATGGTGTTAGAGTCCAGCTTCTCTCTCTTCTTTCTTTCTTTCTGCTCATTCCTTCCTTCCTTCCTTCTCTCCCCCGCCTCTCTCTTTCTTTCCTCTCTTTCTCTCTCTTTTTTTCTTGGATAAGAATATCCCATTTTCCTAATACTATTTACTGAAGAAACTATTCTCTCTCCAGTGTATATCTTTGGTACATTTGTCAAAATTAATTAAACATATATGATGTAGCTTTATTTCTGGGCTCTCTATTCTGTTCCATTAGTCTGTGTGCCTGTCTTTATGGCAGTAGCATACTGGTTTGGTTATGATAACCTTGTAATATAATTTGAAATCAGAAAATATGATACATCCAGCTTTGTTCTTTTTGTTCAAGATACCTGTAGCTATTTGGGATCTTTTGTGATTCCATACAAATTTTAGGATTGTTTTTATATTTTTGTGAAAAATGTCACAGGGATTTTGACAGGGATAGCATTCACTCTGTAGATTTCATTGGGCAGAAGGGATATTTAATGATGCTAATTCTTCCAATCCATGTACAGAGGATATATTTCCCTTTATTTATGTCTTTTTCAGGGTTGTTGTTTTTGTTTGTTTGTTTTTTGTTTTTCTTTTTTCTTGGTCAGTGATTTACAGGTTTCAGTGTACAGACCTTTCACTTCCTTTGTTAAATTTATTCCTTAGTAATTTATTATTTTTGATGCTATTGTAAGTTGGATTGTTTTCTTTACTTCTTTTTCATATACTTTATTGTCAAGGTACAAATTTTCCTCTCATTTTTAACTTAATTATTTTATTTCTAGTGTATCTTTTCCCTCCAGGCACTTTTAAGATTTTTTTATTTATCTTTCTTTTAAGCAGTCTGATTTTGATGTTCTTTGATGTAATTTTTTT